>PVNU02001969.1:0-34302 GCA_003013855.2 Liriodendron chinense | reverse complement strand
TGAACTGGTGCATCTGACTGATAGGTTAAATGTTTACACACATCATGGTGGGGCACACAGCCCAACCTCATGGAAAGTTCCATGAGGTCGACCTCATAGTACCATTTCCCATATGTGTGTACCTATTAAACACAGATGGTTTGCTTTTCAATTGAATGCTAGTGTCATATGCATTTAGTTTAATCTAACAAATAGTTAGTCTCATTAAAATGTGGGTCTACCCGACCCGACCCAGTTTAATTTGGGTTGGGTAAGGGTTAAGAAAATCCAACCCGAATTTAATTTGGGCCAGGTTAGGGTTGAGGTGGAAACTACGACCCGGACTTGACCCGACCCATTGCCACCTCTACGCGCCTTATCTTGCTGGCGCGAATATGCTGACCGTTCTCATGTCAACAAATGATGTCACGCGTGACGTACGTGTTCAGTGCATGCGACTTCTATCTATCACTAACCGTTAAAATCAAAATCACAGTGGCCCCGGCCCTTCAACGTCTCTTTGTGTCTTGGAAGGGGATTGCGTGCCGAGTAAACTCCGTGAGGTCCACCGTGATGTATGTACTTTATCTAATCCTTCCATCCATTTTACCAGATAATTTTAGGGCTTGAGCCGAAAAAATCAAACATATCCAAAGCTCAATTGAACACAACAGAGGAAAGAATGTAGATTGAACATCTACGGTTGAAAAATTAAAAATAAGCATATCCAAAGTTCAATTGAACCACACAGAGGAATGAGGGCAGGTTGAACATCTACTGTTGAAAAATTCTCAGGGGCAATAGAAGTTTTGTATCAAGTTGGTATTTGTGTTTTTCTTTCACCCATGTCTGTGTGATGTTCTGAACAGGTTGGATGGGAAATAAATATCACTGTGGGGCCCTAGGAAGATTTCAGCTGTGGAAATCATTATTCCCACTATTTCCTGTAGTGTGGTCCACTTGACCGTTTGATTGACTTCAATGTTGGGCTCAACCCCTTAAATGAGCTGAAACATAGATGAATGGCGTGCATAAAACACATACACTAACAATGGCCCAACGAAGTTTACTAAGTATTATAAAAGCGGAAGCGGATTGTGTAAGCATACACGGTAAAGTAAACTCTGGGGTCCACCGTAATTTATAAATTTTATCCACTCTATTCATCCATTTTAGCGTATAATTTTATGGCTTGAGATGAAAAATGAACCATATAAAAATCTTAAGTGGACCACACCACATGAAATTATGTAAATTGAACCTGTACCGATGGAAAATTCTTGGGAGCTGTGGAAGTTTTGGATCAAGCTGATATTTATTTATTCCCTTCACCAATGTCTGTGTGATCTTGTGAACAGGTTGGGTGACAAATAAACATCACTGCATGCCTAAAAAGGTTTCAACGGTGGAAATCATTATATTTCTTGTGGTACGGTCCACCTGAGTTTTAGATATGCTTAAATTTAGTTTCAACCCCTTAAATGACTTGAAAAATCGGGTGGACAGTATACATAAACTACATACATTTACAGTAGGCCCAACTGAGTTTACTCAGTACGATAAGAGTGTACTGAGTAAGTCAGGAGGCAATCCGATGTCTTGCCTCTTATTTCCACGGTGTGAGTGTACCGTTGTTGTTCCGTACAAATGGTGGTCACGCGTGATGTGACGTGTTCAGTGTATGCGACTTCTATCTATCAACCATGCAATCAAAATCACAATGGCCCACCTGGGAGCGAATTAGCTGTTACCCGGGTAAGTACAGCTCAGTGAGTGTTACCCCTACCGTGTGGGGCTCACATTGATGTATTTGTTGTATATCCACACCGTTCATCTGTTGCTCCATCTCATTTTAGAATGAGATCCCAAATCATAAGAAGATTCAAATCTCAGGTGCACCATACCAATAGAAAAAGTGATTAATAATCATTAAAAACTTTTTGTGGTCTGCAAAAGTTTTGGATCAATCTGATATTTCTAGTTTCCCTTCAAATTGGTCTTCTTTTAATTATCAAGAGGTTGGATTGTAAATAAACATTAAGAAAATGTCAAGACGGACCATTTGGAATTTTAATGGTGAGGAACTTAATCACCACTGTTTCTTGTGGTATGGTCCACCTGAGATTTGGATCATGGATCTGCATAAGTTTTTGGTACCCCGTTTTAAAATGGTATGGAGAAACGGATGGACGGCATTGATATACATAAAATCATCAAGGTGGGCCCTACAATGGGGATAACACCCACTTAGCTGTTACCCGGGTAACACCTAATTCGTTCCCGGTCCACCAGCCCTTCAATGTCTCTTCGCCTCTTATTCCACGGTGCGAGTGTGTACATCTGCGTTGGATGCATGCATCATCTCATGCCACCGACGAAGATTGGGGTAATACCCCCTCGATGGGTTTTATCCACACAATTCATTCCTATCCCTAGCTAGAACTACCTTATTTTGGGTCATGAGCCCAAGAATGAAGGTAGATCCATAGCTCAATTGGAGAAGCTGCTGGGATAATGACCACATCGCTGAAACCTTCATACCGCCGACCATTGTTCATATGCCATCTTACCTGTTCATAAGGTCGCATAGACCTGAATGGAGGGAAAACACAATATCAGCTCAAATCAAAACTCTATGCCCTTAAAGAAGTTTTCAATGGTTAGCGATCGATCCCCACTACTTGTTGTGGTGTTGTCGACTTGAACGTTGGATCTGCTTCATTTTTGGGCTCATGCCCTAAATTTATCTGGAAAAAGTGATGAATACTGTAGATATGACACATTCATCATGATCAGGCCCACCGAACTTTGCCATATAAATGCAATAATAGTACCGAACTAGTTGCCGTTTCCTACTGTATGCAATTTGGGTCCTGACTTTCATGGGGAATGGGGAATGAGCAAGAGAGACGGACACCCTTCCTTTATATTTTTAGGGGCCTACCTTGGTGTCTACCTAAGATTCACTCTGACCATTAGATGACCATTAGATGTAAGCTGACTTGTGGTTCAAGTGGGGCTGGACGCAATCTGCTTCCCATTTTTTTCAACCTATTCTTTCATATACAAATCCATCAATGGAGTTAATACACTGCAGAGTACAAACGCTTCATACACATACACTTGGGAGTATATATATGCAGTTAATGTATTCAGGCGATGTAACATATGTGTAACTAATTTGGTCCGATAATCGGGTAAGGTCCCTTGTAAGCATGTGAAGGATATAAAATATAAATTTTCTATGATTAATAGGATACTCTTCCACAAGAAAGTGGAAGAATATCAAATTCAACTATACAACTATACAAATTCAACTCACATGTGTGGCTCCCGTGATAAGGAACATTTACTAACTTTTTCATAGATAAAACTTAATTAGTGGGCTCTATTTGATGAATGGGTTGGATCTGTGACACATATTCCATCATACCTATATAAGACTTGATGTCATGTAGTCGACTCATGAGAGGGCATTACATGTGAAAAGAGAGGTATTTTTGCCATTTAATGCATAGTTAGTTGGACCAATTTGAATTGTCAAATTAGATGTATGTGAGCATCTCTCTTTCTCTATCACACGCGCGCACACACACAGACACACACACACACACACATATGGAAATAGAAGAAAGGGTAAAAGATTGCTTTATAGCATTATCATTTTATTGTTTTTTGGCAATGAATTAGTGTGAAATTTATAAGTATTACTCGTGGATACAAATGATGCATGAACTAAGTATGTTTGGTTTGTTGGACCACGACTTTGGCTACCATCTGAACCTAGCGGAGGTTGGGTCAGAAGAAGCCATTGACCCTTCAAGAAGGATTCATTGAAACCCACATTGTATTGGGCTGGCAAGAGTAGAGGACACCATACGCTTTATGGAGGATTCACATATTCTAGCCGATTACTTTTTACATGGGTTGCCAAACACACATTCGATGAGTCAGATCACACTTTTTCACAGGCCATTGTAAGTGTAGTCATTACCCAAATGCAATACAGTACTACGGTAATTGGTAAACCAAACAGGCCCCAACTGTGCAACTTCAACTACAGCTTGTTTTGTAGATACTTGTGGAGGCATGAACTTGAATCCAAATCGCCCAAACAGTGGCACTCGCTGTAGCCCATCTGTGGCTCCAAATCTGATTGATTAGACAATCCTGATCTTAAAGCTTGTTTGTTGAATTCAAGCTGCCGACTTTTGGTTCAAACGGTCCATTAAATGTCCACTAATGGGGCCAGCTAGGCTCATCTGTCCATTTGATTATCTGTGGGTTATGATGCATGTGAAGTGAGGCCCGCTGTTTGGTGGGCTTAACCTGAGGGTGCAATATATGACACGTGCACGGCTTGTATTCATGAATATGATCATTACACAAGTATTAAAGTTCTTCCACAAGACTTCTATTATATGGGCCCACATGATCAATGTTTTGGATGATCTGACCATTAGATTATTTGAAATGATGATGCAATGCTTGGTACATTAAGAAGTACTATATCATATTCAAGTCTTACTCTTATATATATATATATATATATAGGAATGCTCGCCTACGAACCATCTCTCACCAGAACTCGTGAGAGAATTTTGAGGACTCATCACACGTAATGTGTCTCCCAAAATCTGAACTGTTCACATGATGCAGCACTTCGAAAAACCTCAGGGGCCCAACTTTCAACCTGATCCAGAACTCTTGTGGGTCATAGAAGAGAGTGAGAGGCAAATCAAGGGAGGAAACTGTTTCCTTTTTCCATGGCCTCCTAGACTTGTGAACTAGGTTGAAAGTTGGGCCCTGGGGTTTTTCAGGGTGCTATATCACATGGACGGCTCAAATTTTAGGGACACATCACGTGTGATCAGTCCTCAAAATTTTCTCATGAGTTCTCGTGAGAGATGGTTCGTAGGTGAGCATTATATATATATATATATATATATATATATATATATATATATATATATATATATATATATATAGGAATGATACCTGCATACCTGTGCGCATTTAGTTATTTGCGCAACGTGGTGTGGTTGGAAACCTACCTCGGACTTTCTTTCTCTCACAATGTTGACGTCACCTAATTATATATGGCCCCAACATCATGTTTGTGTTATATCCACACCGCTTATCCATTGTGAGAGATCATTTTAGATCATGGGCTCAAAAGTGTGGCAGATCTAAAGCTCAATTGGACCATACCACAAAAAGCAGTGGGGACAATGACACCTTCCATTGATCAAACCTTTTTAAATGACACCTTGGAAACCTTTTTAGGGCCCACCTTGATGTTTATTTGCCATCCAACCTGTTCAAAAGGTTCCATGGACTTGGATGAATGGAAAAAAACAACTACTGACTTCTTCCAGAACTTCTAAAGGCCCCAACAAGCTTTCAATGGTAAACAATCAATTGCCCCCTCTTTCTATGGTGTGGTCCACATACGTTTTGAATCTGCCTTATTCTTGGGCCATACCTAAAAGGTTTTCGTCAAATAGATGGATGATGTGGATATAACACATACATTATAGTGGGTCCCATACAACTAGGTGACGTTAACATACCATTGACATATATGGTGTATGGCATACCATGCATTCAGCTTCCGTACGCAGATTGCCTATCAACCTTTCCCAAGAACATCCTGCCATGGAAGTTGGGTAGGGCCCATGTGATGTTTGTGAGAAATCCACCCGGTCCATCCATTTGGCCAGATCATGTTGGCCAATGAACTAAAAAATTGAGGCAATTCCAAAATTCAAGTGGGCCATACAACATAATAAAGTGGGTAGGGAAATGCTTGCAGTTGAACCTCCCTGGTGTTCATTATGTTGTATATATGCCATCCATACGGACAATCTAAAAACACAGAAATATTAGCCTGATAGAATAACTTCTATGACCCTATGAATATTTTAAAAGTGGACGTTCAATCCTAGTTGTAAAACATTCTTTCCCATCATGAATTTTGGATCTACCTTAATTTTGGGCTCATGTGAAAATGGACAGACAATGTGGATTTCTCACAATCATAAAGGTGGGTAATACATAGCTTCCCTCCGCACTGGGAAACACCCTCCCAGGGAATCCCGTCCAAGTGGGATGGCTGGGTTGCGCCCGGCCTCCCCAAGTAAGTGCATCCCTTACATTGGGCCCACCTTGTTATATGTATTCTATATCTATGCCAACCTATTCATAAGTTCACACAGATATGGAAGAAGGGAAAACCCAAATATCAGCTTGATCAAAACTTTTGTGCCCCCATTAAGTTTTTAATGGTAGGAGATCAACCCTGTTCTTTTCTTTGGTGGGGTCCACTTGAGCTTTGGATCTACCTCAATCTTTGTCTCATGCCCTAAACTGATCTCTCCAAATGGATGGACGGTGTAGATACAACACATACATCACGGTGGGGCCCACATAAGTTGGTGACGTCACTTCAGTAGCGTGATGGCTACTTAACCTGTCAATAGCTAATCCGCATCCAGGAAGCAGGCTGGATTGAGTAATGGCCCCACCGGGACCTAGTTAGAGGCAGATGGTATTGAGGGCTTTGTGGGGCCCACCATGATGTGTGTGGTTTATCCATGTCATCCATTCATTTTGAAAAATCATTCTAGGTGATGAGCTATAAAATAGGCAGTTCAAATGCTCAAGTGGACTGCAGCACAGGAAACAGTGGGGATTGAATGCCTACCATCCAAAACCTTTTGGGGTTCGCAGAAGTTATTGATAAAACTAATATTTATGTTTTTCCATTATTTAGGTCTGTTTGACCTTTTGAACAGGTTTGATGGTAAATAAACATCATGGTGAACCCTGGAAAGGTTTCAATGGTAGGTGTCATTGTACCCACTACTTTCTATGGTATGGTCCACTTGATCTTTAGATCTGCCACACTTTTGGGCCCACAATCTAAAATGATCTCACAAAATGGATGAATGGTACAGATATAACACATACATTATGGGCCATAGTTAGGTGGGCCACATAGTTAGGTGACGTTAACATCTGGTGGGAGAGATAGGTTTCCAAACGACACCAGACACCATGATGCTCAAATAACTAAATGTGCACTAGTGCGCAGGTGATCATTCTCTCTCTCTCTCTCTCTCTCTCTCTCTCTCTCTCTGCTGTATATATATATATATATATATATATATATATATATATATATATATATATATATATATATATATATATATATAGTCTTTTAAGAGGGCATTCTATGATTATTTTCTACAAGCTTTATATTTGTAAGTTTAGTGATTCCTCTATTGTTGGCTGAGTGATTTCACTGACCCTTGGGTGAGTGAGTCCCAGGCTATCTTGTTGAATGAGTGAGTCCTCAAGTTATCCTTTGTTGGGTGAGTGAGTTTCTCAAACTATTTTTTTTTCTTTTTCTTATTTGGCTTATTTACTTTTCATTTAAATTATAGCAACAAAGTTCTTCTTTTCTTTTCTTTATTTAGGTTTTACATTAAGTGGTATAAGAGCTACATCAAGTGGTATCAAAGATGCATCAAGTGGTATTAGAGTAAGTTCAATTATTTGATCAAGCTTAATTTCTTATGACTAGAGGAAGAGGAAATTGGATTGAACAGACAACTTCAATTCAAGATTTTCATCTTTGCAAAGAAATTGAAGAATTGAAGCATCCCAACAACAATTTACAACACATGATGGAGGGGATTTTGTGAAGATTTTCTACACAAGCCTCTACGAGTATTCTAATTTATGATGAAGATGTCTATAAAATGTTTGATAAAATGATTGAATCGAATGAAGATAAACGAAGACCATATGAAATTTGATAATGGTGAGTCGATTTGTGATGAAGATGCCTATAAAATGTTTGATGAAATAACTGAGCCAAATGAAGGTGGAATGAACAAAGGACACGTGAAATTTGATGATGATGAAATGATTTATGGCGAAGATGTCCGTGAAATATTTGATGAAATGACCAAATCAAATGAATGGAGAGTGAATGAAGACCATATGGAATTTAATGATGACGAGTCGACTTATGAAAAAGATGCTTGTGAAATGATTGATGAAATAATCAGACTGAATGAAAGTGGAAGTCTTGTTATTTGCAAAGTTTTAGCCACTCCTCAAGCACCTAACAAAGACTATTAGTTATATGTTTTGTGTGAAGAGAAGCTCTATGTCAACCTAAAAAAATACTCATTCATGATTGACAATGTAGTCATTTTATTTATGTTATCTCATCCTGAAGCATTAAAGTAGACAAAGAAAAATTCAAAGCAATTGTCGAGTGGCCAACCCTAAAATCAATTATCAAAGTATGATGCTTTTATAGTCTAGTAACATTTTACTAACAATTTGTTAGTATAGGGCAATATGCATATATTAAATATTTCATCCGATGGAAGAACAAGCTTCAATATAAAAATACTTGGATCAATGATGAGGAGTACTTACTAGATCTTAATAAAAGAATGTGGGAAAAAATTACTAAGTCGAACTCGAGGATGAGTTCCTTATATGGGGAGGAGATTGATGCAACCGTTAGTACACCAAGAAGTATTATATCATACTCAAGTTTTCCTCTTATATATAGTAGTCTTTTTAAGATAGGGCATTTTAGAGTTATTTTCTACAAGCTTTGTATTTGTGACTGGAGTGATTCCTCTCTTGTTGGTTGAGTGATTTACTAACCCTTGGGTAAGTGAGTCCCAAGTTATCTTGTTAGATGAGTGATTCTCCAACACCTTGGGTGAGTGAGTTCCAAAGTTATCCATTGTTGGGTGAGTGGGACCCAAGCTATCTCTTTTTTTTTTTTTATATTCTTATTTGGCCTTTGTACTTTCATTCGAATTATACCAACAAAGTTCTTGTTTTCTTTTCTTTATTTGGGTTCTACATTATGTGATATCAAAGCTACATCAATTGAGCAATATGTGGACCCTATAGTAGTTGTGATTTGTTCAGATACACAAGGAGCGGTGCATTTTGACTGTAATATATATGCATAGTATTTTAAAGAGACAGACTTTTACAATGTGGACAATTCTTAAGAAGTAGTCGTAATGAATTAAACTACTCCAATATTCAAAGGTGTGGAGTACAATATTATCATCGTGAATCAACTAAAGTTTCTAAAATCTTCATGCCGATGCATCAGGTGATTCATTATTTCACAAATTCAGCCAACATCTCCCTCAATCTTTATTAAGGAGTTGGTTGAGTATTATGACAAGGGATGCAGATGTCATATTTGAAAGAGACTTTGATACTCGGAGTCTAATGGCCCATTTTTATGCCCTCTACACTTAGCATACACCGAATTTAGACCATTCAAAATGCAATTTATAGTCACTAAAGGTTTTGACAAAGACGTGATACTTTTGTGATAATAAACTAAATGATATTATTTGTGATAATATCACAAGTATTTTAACGATTTGCTATTATCATGATATTAATGAGGAATTTATTTAAAATTTCAACATTCATTACATGTATACATGTATAATTTTAAAAATCATCATCATCTAAGTCTTATCCAAACTAATTAGGGTCGGTAACACAAATCTTATTCCACAATTCAAATGTATAATTTAAAAATATTTATTAATTAATAATAGATACTCCTTAATTATCTTATTTTTAATAAGAACAATATTATAAGAAAAATCACAAATTTTGAAAATCTCTTAAGAAATAGCTAAGAACGAGATTTGCCACTACGCAAAAATTAAGGAACATCCACTATTGACCACGACATAGAAATAGCCAATGGCTCACATTCAACAAACAAATGCTTATTAATAAGAAGTTAGGATGGTTCTATTAATCTATCCATATAGAGTAAGTCCCATGATTTTATATTGTTTAACTTAATATAATTGGATGAATATGCATGCATCATCATAGTCTGCAAGTCCTTTTGGTAGGCATAAAAAAGTTCTTTAATTTAGTCATACACCTTTTCCATGTCAAGTAAAAGAAATAAAATAACATGATTGCTCATTATTGAGTAAATGAAAGCATAGTCCATTAGATATTGTTATGTTACATGACTAGACACACAACTTACCAACCATCAATCCAAAACATGACTCTTATGACATTTATTGTTACATAACCATGTAAACATGACGAACGCCATGAACCTCATAACATGGGTGTTATGGGCAATATCGAGCTAACCCCAGTCCACAAGAAAGCCCATAGGCCCACAGGCCCATTACCAACCAACGAGCTCAAGATAGTTGACTACAAGGCCAATGGCCCACGGCGCCCGAGTAAAGTCCTCAGCCTTAGATGAGCTCTCCCGATTAAAAGGTGGAAGATCTAGATGACACCAAATAATGACTAGTGAGGAGACAGCTAAAGGATAAGGCACATGAGATAAACCAACTTCTTACCGAGTAGGTTCTACCAAGCAGATGCTGAGTGGTCCCATAGAGTGGAGACCAAGCTCAATGCTGAGTGCTCTATGACGAGCTAGCGCTTACCTTGATATCGAACACTCATCGTCGAGTGTTCAGCCTGTAGACGAGCATTCACTACCAAACGCTCTTCGCCGAGTGTTCTCCTCAGAGCTGAGTGTTCTTAGGCGAGTACTCTCTGTAGTCTAAATATCTCTCGCATTGCTCGCCAGATCTACACGCGATAGGGATGATCCCAAGAAATCTGAAGATCACACTCGTAAGATAAGATCCTCAGATCCACCGACAGTTCTTCGATAGTCCTATTAATAGAGGTATCCCTTTACTGTTCAAGGTACGCAAAAACCTCTCCGCCAAAACCCTATTTACGATCTCTTACGTTCCACTGACTTGGGCATCGGAGGGCTAACAGCCGGACCCCCGGCCACCCTTCTCTTGTCTTTGATCGTGTTTCATAGGGCCTAAGAGATTCACCAAGCAAAGATCCAGCCCGCACATTTAAAGGAGATCATTATCAATGGAGGGGATTAAGTATTTCATCGGTTGATAGTTTTCATCATCAACAATGAGTTGGGCCAACTTCCTAACATAACTGTAAGTCTGGGCAATTATTCAAAATTAATAAGAATGTACCAACTATCTAATATAAATAAATGAGTATGTATCGATTGTCTAACTCTACTAAGGCTAGTTGAATTGCCCACTTATTTGTACAATATCTGAAGGGTCTAGATAAACGGTATGTGATTAGCCACGTAGCAAGCATAATATCTTTAAGGCATGCGCTGAATATACGAACGGTAGTGCATTAATGGTTAAATCTTTAAAGAATTGTGATGATTAAAGTAACCTCCGGATAAAGAAGAGTAACCGTTGGGGCTACGTTAGTAGTGAGGTGTTGGAGTTGTCTTCGATCTTGGACACCTAAAGAGGGCTTCGACCAACGGAATCGGGTTGGGAGCTCAAGCTGCCCCGAAAATGGACTTCTAGAATCTGAACTCCATGTCTATTTTTGGATATTTTGGGGGGCTCAACAACTGTTTACGGGGGCCCGAAATTATGTTGGATGCCCAATAACTTTTGTTGAGGTGCTCGATATTCGACTAGATTTATGCTATAACTTTCTGGACAAATTTTTGGTCCGTCAGGCGCCCGAAGTTGTGCGAATTGTAATGTCAGTTGTGCAGATTTTGTGTGGAATTTGTTTCTAATTTTGATTTTTCTTCTCAATAAGGAGTGTAATATGGGAATTATGGTATTTTAGATGCAAAAGGGGATTGAGAGAGTTCTAGGGCAAGAGAAAGAGCTAGGGGAAAGCTTGGAGTTCTCTAGGATAAGGGAAAGTGTTGTATTTGTCATTTTCATGTGAGGATTAACTTTGTTAGCTTGAGATTTCTCCTGTGGGTTGTGATCCGGGTAAGGATTCTTCTATAATCTCTTATAACTTCTGATTTCATAGTGGATTATTGGCTTCATGCCGTGGTTTTTTACCCGTGAGGGATTTTTCCATGTACAATCGGATTGCCTTCTTGTGTGTGTTGATTTGCTTAACAATTGTGATTGCCATCGTTTAATTGTCCTCTCTTTTGCTACAGGGCCGATCGCTTATATCCCAATAAGAGGTATGTTTAAAATTTCTGTCATGTATTGGCAAGATAAGGGTGCATTTGGTAAAGGCAAAGCAAGACTAGATGAAGGTAACTACTAGGTGAAAGATGGAGGTGTCCAACACTTCCCCGTGGTCAAGGATTATTTCCATGACTTGATCCAGGAGCTTATAAATAACATAGAAGGACTTGAAGCTAAAGGAGTCCGAATCTGTAATCAATCAAACAAAAAATTACAACTCAATCTAGCGCAAAGCTGCTTATCCAGTCCTCCGGGACACTTAACCTTAGCCTTTGGCAGTAGTTCAGTCTGTCCCTACGAACACGCTGAACTTAGTGGTGATTGTAACCAGTAGTTGTAATTCCTATTCATCTACGCCTATGTGCCGGACTTGAAGGAAGACCTTAGCTTTATGAATCGTCCACCTATGCTCATATGCTGGGTTGAAAGTAAGTTGTAATTTTAGCATTACTCGAACCTTGTTCATTAGCGTGTTGCTCAAGGAAGCACCCCGCTGCTTTCAGCCAGTCTAGTGATCTCACATCAGTGATAAGTCTTGCTTTTCTGCATCTATTTTCAACTTATTTTTACTCAACTATACAATTGTTGCACCTTCAAAAGGCCTTGGTTTCTCAAGGAAAAAAAGAATTCATTGGAGAAATATCCCCATCATCCACAAATTGCCTGATAGCAAACTTGACAGTTGGTTGAATATACGATTGGTCGTGCTCTCGGTCATTCGACTACTCTATCTCAATGCTAGGGGTCAGTGTTTCAGTTTGAATTAGACCCAATCGGTCCTGGCATGCCCGCAAATCTCACATATATACCACGTAGCCAAATTTTAGACCAACACCACCATAATCATAAGTTGGACAATGTCCAGAACAAATAAGAATAGACCAACTGTCCAATATAAATAAAGACTCTGAGCTAATTGCCTAGAGTAAATAAGCTCAATGCTAATGTAGGGAGAGAATTTTGTGTTCAAAGGGCGAGGATCGACGGTCTTCATGGAGGAGACGGATCGGGAGAAAAACAAGAAAAGAACCAGAATTTCGTCACCTCGTCACCTAACGGTCGATCGGTGACCGGTCGTGAGCTCCACTGACCGGTCCCCGGACAGGTATGAAATTCTCCTAGCCAAGGCTGAGCTTGTTGGACGATTGAGAACTTTGGATGACTAGTCAGCACCACTCTACAGATTTGCGTAGATTTTGCGATTTTCTTCCTATTTTTTTTTGTTTTCTTTCCTATTCCTCCTAGGATTCTTTTCTTAGCACACAAGTTAGGGTTTTAGGATTAGTTTACTTCTATTTAAGTTGATTAAACTCGTTTTGTAAGGAGGTTTTTTTTTTTTTTTTTTTCCTAATGAAATTGAGTTTCTACTTTATTCTTCTTCGTGGATTTGAAGATAAGCTTGTGGGATCGAGTTATTCTGTCTTGGATTCGATGAAAACTGGTTGAGGAGTCCCAGTAGATCCATGGATTCAGATAAATTATCCATGGGAGAGATGGTGCTCGATCTCACACCCCGCTCTGGTTGCATTAAATGCAACTATAAGTGTAGGCTAAGGCTAGAACAACCACCTAATCCAAACAAGCCTTAACTGTCTGATATATAAATAAGTCCAAACCACCAGCTACTCAATATATGTATTGGTCATATCATACATCTTGACAAGGAGAGCCTCAGATAAAGAAGCTACTAAATCATTAGAGGTAGTGGAGAAGAGTGGAGCACACGTCACACAACAAGAAACAATCCATTCAAATACGTCCAACCTGGATAATTAGCAATACCTCCAATCATTTTGAAAAAGCAAAAATTTCTCAAAAATATTCTTTAAAAAAAGAATAAAATAAGAATTTTCAACAATATTTTCAACTGGACTATAGAAAAATTAGAAAGGGCTTCAACCACATATCAAAGAGATTTCAAATCCAACAACATATGATGCAACAATCCTAAAAGTTATATCCCGTTGCAAGCCACCCTCTTCTCATGAATCACAATAGAAAAATTCATCATGACTCTTAAAACAGAAAAAAGAACGAAAAAAAGAAAAATGAAGGTTGAAGAAAAAAGGAGTAATTAGAAGTTGTTGTGTAGGAAAGGAAAGAGAAAAAGAGGAAAGGAAGAAAATAAGCTTTGGAAGGGAAAGACAGAATTGTCGAATATTTGAAACCCTATTTCTCCTCTTATTTATAGTAGTAAAAATATGTATGTGCCATATAGGCCTTATTACATAGACTTGATCCCAATGGGCTTTATTCAACTATTAACCTTTCAACAATAACTTAAAAAAGTCAAGTGACTCTTCGAGCTAACTCAATCAGTCCGTCCTGAGTCATGACTCAATGAGCCATGCTGAGAAGAATGGGAAGGCCAAACTGTGGCTGTAGAGTGAGCTCATTCATAGGCGCATGCTTATACTCGGGAGAGAGGGAGAGGGAGAACCTTTGAAGGATCATGGCGACGGCTGTCTTAGCTTCTAGCATTGTGAAATTCTGCCCAATACATGCTCTTGGACCTGTCGAGAATGCCAAGAACGCATTTGGATGGCTTGCCGCTCTTGAGACCCCATCAGCGAATCTCAATGGATTGAACTCATCAGCATCCTCACCCCAATACTTCTTGTTCCGGTGAATCATGTCCATTGGAATTGCCACCGTTGTGTTCTTTGGTATCATCAAATCACCCAACTTGGTATCTTTGGTAGTTGTCCTGTACAATTCGATCACTGGGCAATAGAGCCTTAGTGCTTCTAAGAGAAACAAGTTCACCAGCAAAACATGTATCATTAGCTCTTGAATGCAGAAAAACCATTGTTCAAAAATCTGAAAACTCGACTCAACTCAATATGCAACCAGGTTGGGCTGACTCAACGACTCAACTCAAATCGACACAATATTAAATAATTAAGTTAAGATGTGATTGGACAATTCTTGTAGAGTTGAGTCGACTCAGTAATCGAATTGGCGAATCAAGTCACTGAGTTTTGCTGAGTCAGAAGCAATTCAGGCTCCCCAACGAGTTCCATAGTGACTCAACTCGAGATCTTGTAGAGTCAAGTTGACGCAGTCAAGTTTCAAGTCGAGTCACTGAGTTTTAGAACTGTGGAAGAAACACCACCACTGAAGCTTTGTAATTCATACCAGTTTTAGCTTGTTTAGCTTGTCGGCGTCTGGAATTTCCGTCCCACATTCCTTCATCACTTCTTCTCTAAGCCTTTCCTGCCATTCCTTGTATAAGCTCAACAAGTACATAGTCCATGTTAGTAAATTGGCAGTGGTCTCATGGCCTGCGAAGAAGAATGTCTTGCATTCATCCATGATCTCATCCATGCTCAGCTTTAGGCCCTCATGCTTCTTGCTTGATTCGGATATTCCCAACATAATCCCAAGCAGATCATCACCATAGCCGGAATCAGAGCCTTTCCGATCCTTGGAATTCAGCCTCTCTTCGATGATGCTCTTGAGTCTATTTCTCAATTTTCTTTCGAGTTTCCATGTATCTAAATTCCACCTTGTTGGAAGATATCTGCAAAGGGAAGTACATGAACAAACAAGGAAAATGTTTCCTTACCCATTTCACCATTCAAGAAATTGTGGGACTCTTCAAACATGCACATGGCATAGTTATAAGGCAATCTAGACCATCCAAATCGAAGGCCCAACTCTGGATGCAGCATAACCACAAATAAGATATATTAACCATCTGGTCACTCACTATTTTCCTTGTAACCATCCATTGGATAGCCAGTAAATCAATAGTTACGATTGCTTGATTAGTGCGAATGTAGAGATGTGCTGCGTCCACAATGGGAGCCACACTTTGGATGATCTGGATGAATGGTGCAAAACTAACATGGGAGTCTAGGTCCATATGCATGTACATCTGCATTTACGTATGTGCATACCAATATCTGTACCCACTATCTGTATCTCACTGAATAGGAGTAGAAAAAAGGGCGTATCCATTGAATACTATGGGTGTAATAATCAATTTCATATCTATATATGCATACATTCATGTATGTGTATGTAATGTATTCATGTATGTTGAGGCCTGATCAACTACAACCGATTGTATGCCACAGCCCATTTTCTTATTGCAGAAGAGCTTTGCTCAAATGGGTTGCAGGTTAATAACCAACATTCACTTGTAGGTTGGTGTATGTATACATAAATGATCCAGTGAGTGAGAGAGAGAGAGAGAGAGAGAGAGGGGGGTAATTAGTAATTACTGGCTACCGGGGATGACAATATCAGTCATAGCAGCTCTCTGGAAAAGCTCCTTCTCGGCTTCAAAGACTTCCTTCCCAACAGAGTAACTAGCACTGAAAGCAGTACTTGCAATGATATCTGCAGCTAGAGCTTGAAATTGTCTATTCATCTCTATTTCTTTACACTGCCCATTGGCTTGAACCACCTGATCTTTCCACCCATCAACCATGGATTGAGTGCATGCTGCCATTCTCTTTGCCATCACCTTTCAGACCCAAAAGCTTATATTAGTAGAAGCAGGATTATCAATGGGTTGGGTTGGCCTGCGGGTCGACTGACCTAACCCATTTCTAAGGTGGATTTGGGCCAAGCTGTTAAGTAGACAGGTAAGGTTTGGGCTGAACCCTACCTAACCTGGCCCGACTATATGTTTATTAATAGGCTGGGCCAGCTGACCCTGCCTGACCCAACCCAAAATGCAAAATATATTAATAAACAACACTAGTTGTAGATTCAAGAGTCATTAATCACGTGGGCACCATCATGGAAATGGACCACTCCTCAATATCTCACCAGTTAGATGATTTTAGCAATCTGGTCAGGTGCGTGCAAATGAATAATTTGCAGCCAACGGTCCAGATCAACAGGGTCCAATCAGGCGTCCCCGTAATCTGATTTTAAAGATTATTGGAGTTATTAAGAGTCCGTGATGGGACCCACCATCTAAACGGTTGGATCAACAACCTTGAGATTCGAGAATCAATTGCACGGTAGAAAATTCGAGACTTGCTAATGTAGGAATAAGATACTAACCTTGAGCTTGTCAAGGTTGAAGGCAGGGCTAACGACCTTCCTATGCCTCTGCCAATCCGAGCCTTCGCTCAGAAGCAATCCCTTGCCGAACAAGGCCATGATCGAAGCGTCCATCTTCTGTTTGACGTAGAAACCAGTCCTGTTTGAGAAGAGATCTTTGGCTATCTCAGGTTCGACCATGAATAACCTTGGCTCGGTCCCTTGCCAGTACAAAAACACTTCTCCTGTTTGGGCAAGTGAGGCCACCCAACAATCAATCCATCAAATGCCAATCAGTCATAAAAATTGAGAGAAATTTCACCCCATATCAAGTGTGATGGCCCATCCAATGTGGGGCCCACTAGATCAACGGTTTGGATCACAGTCTATCACAGCGTAAGAGCGATTTCAGGAGGGCCGCGGTTTGGCCAGTGACCCCAACACCAGCCAGCTAGCTGGTTTCAAAGCTCTTTAGTCCCACCATGATGTATATGTTTTATCATCCATTTTCCCCTTTTTATTTTAGGACATGATTCCGAAAATGAGGCAAATTCAAATCTAAGGTGAGCCACAAGATAGTGAAAAAAAAAGTGTTGATTGAATGTCCACCCTTAAAAACTTACTGGGGCCATAATGTTTATTTGCCATTCAACTTGTTGATAAGGTCACACATATATGGATGAAGGAAAAAACACAAATATCAGCTTGATTCAAAACTTCAATCGCCTCCAAAAAGCTTTCAACGGTAAGCATTCAATTCCTATTCTTTCCTGTGGTATGTTCCATCTGAGATTTGTATCTGCTTTTTTTTTTTTTGGCTCATCCCCAAAAATAAGCTGAAAAAAATAGATGGACAGTGTGGATAAAACACATACATCATGATAGAGCTTACAGAGCTTTGACATGAGCTAGCTGGTAGGTGTTGGCGCCACTACCCAAACCGTGTAGGCCCTCCTACCATTGGTAGGCCATGGACGGAAGCGGATTGGGTGGTGACCCCAACAGCACCCCGTTAGGTGATGTTGGCGCTGTGTGGTCCACCGTGATGCATGTTTTATCTATACCATGCATCTATGTCTGTGTGACCTTATCAACAGGTTGGATGGGAAATCAACATTACAGTGGGCCCTAGGAAGGTTTCAATCAGTGGGTGTCATTATCCCCACTGTTTCCTGTGCTGTAGTCGACTTGAGCTACAGATCACATCACATACATCACCTAGCTGGGTGTTGTTGGGTCACTCACCAATCGGCTTCTGCCATGGACGGCCCTTTCTCAGTAAAAAGGATGCTAACCAATAAAAAAAAGGAGTTGAATATATACAGGCCATTGATCATTCTACAATCTACAGATCAAACCGATAGGATGAAATGTGGCAACTCATACTTTTCTCATGGCCTTTTCACGGTGGACCCACCTATTGGACAGCTTGATCATCCATATACAGAGCCCAATGAATTAAATCTACACACAGAGTAGACAAAAAAAAAGGAGGGGGAGTAGAGACTGACCATATTGAGAGGCCCACTTATGATGGTGGGGCAGGATCCGAGGGATGATGTCATGTGAGTGTGGATCCAAGACAGTGTTGGAAGCCTGCATCCTGAGTGTCTTCATTTCATGGAGGGAACCTGAGATGAATGAATAGGGAGGCCCCCTTATGCCTTGTTTGGCAAACCATTTTGTAATTGCATGAGGTCTCCACACCAGAACTTTTAACAGATTCCATATCTTTGAGATCAAGATCACTCCCAAAGCCACCCAAACGGTACCAAGGTAGTCCATGTAGACAGGCAGAAAGAGAGAGAGAGAGGGGGAGACAGAGATAATGGTCGTGTGCTCTACAAGGGAAGCGGATTGCGTAGTGAGTAACTCCGCACGCTAACCCACCGTGATTTACGTATTTTATCCTCTCCGTCCATCCATCTTAACTGATAATTTTAGGTAAGATGCCAAAAAATGAAGCATATCAGAATCTAAAGGGACCACAACACAGCGAAAGTGTGAACTGAATGTCTACCTTTGAAAAATTCTCGGAGGACACAGAAGTTTTGGATCAAGCTGAGATTTGTTTTTTCCCTTCATCCATGTCTATGTGATCTTATGAACAGGTTGTATGACAAATAAACATCACTGTGGGGCCTGGAAAATTTTCAACGTTGAAAATCATTATTCCCACTGTTTCATGTGGCATGGTCCACTTGAGATTTTGATATGCTTAACCTTTAAAATTTTGGACTCAACCCTTAAAATGAGCTGTAAAAACATATGGACGGAATAGATAAAGCACATATATTCTAGGTGGGCCGAACAGAGTTTACTCCGCACGATAAGAGCGTGCGGAGCCGATTTCGTCTATTTACAAGAGGCTTGTTGAGATTTATAACAGGAGGGGTGTGGCACGGGCAAAACACGTAGAGAGTAGGAAGAGAGAGAAAATCAGGGTAGAGAATGCCATGTCGGTGGAGTCGCACTAAAATACTTGGCTATTCCTATCGAAGAAATCGGATAATCTGCTAGGCTTGATAGAAAAATCCTGTTTGCATTGCACCTAATTAGTCCAGCTCAGCAAACATTAATCACCGACTGTTTTAATGCAGATGATCCCGATTCCCTATCAAATGACTTCCACGTCCTTAGGTAAAGTCATAGCCTTGACTTTTCGTCTTTATAGGGGCCATCGAGATGATGGTGTGACATCCACTCCGTCCATTCATTTCACAACTTATTTTGGATGTGAACCAAAAAATGAGTAAGATCCAAAACTCGTATGGTAAGATCCAAAACTCAAATGTGCCATACCATACGAAATGGAGGGTATAAAAAGGCCCAGTACTGTTAAAAACAAAGAAAAAGAAAAACCTTCCTAAAGTCACAGTGATGTTATCATTCCATCTAAACCGTTCATAGAAGCAAAACTCAACTGGGCCATAGCATATGAAATGGATGGTATAAAATGGCCCACTGTTAAAAACAAAGAAAAAGAAAAAACCTTCTTGAGGTCACGGTGATGTTATCATTCCATCTAAATCGTTCATAGAATTATTATAACACCTTGTGTCATTCGAGCTGTTCATTTGGGCTCATCATCCAAGTCCTTGATGTGTGGGATTGTTCAGGCTCATCAGTTGGATAGTCAGTCGAGCCAGTGGCCTTAGTCCCACATTGGATGGGTGGGTGCCCAGAGTCCTGGCTATATGTAGAGTTCAGCCTTAAATAATACCAAGGCCTTCTGTTATAGCTTCCGCTGTGGAGAAACAAAACCGTGAGGTGTGTCATCCGAGGCCGATATGTTTCACAGAGGGCTATGTTGGGGCAATCGGTCGGGCCACTAAAGCGGACAATATCAGTCCTTAATTGAACCGAGGCCTTCTGTTATAGCTTCCGCTGTGCAGAAACAAAACCGTGAGGTGTGTCATCCGAGTTGTTCATCTAGGGCCGATATGTTTCACAGAGGGCCAGGTCGGGGCAATCGGTCGGGCCGCTAAAGCGGACAATATCCGTGCCATTGGGGTGGGGCTGTTACAAATTGGTATCAGAGCGGGGTCGCTCTGTCTCCCGTTGGAGTCGGGTCCCTGTGTTATCCAGGTTGTTCATCCTGGCTTGTCATCCGGGTCCTTGATGTGTGGGATCGGTCGAGCTTGTCGGTCGAGGCAGTCGGTCGGGCCAGTGACTTTAGTCCCACATCGGATTGATGAGCGCCCACGGTCCTAGCTATGTATGGGGTTCAGCCTTAAATGATATCGATGCCTTTTGGAAGAAACTCTGAGAACAAAATTGTGAGGCCTTTGGCTAGAGCGGACAATATTGACACTGTTGGGGCGAAGCTGTTACAATTATTCTCAATGGGATTAATAGGAAACAAAATATCCACTAAATCCAAAACTTTTGTAGTTCTTAAAAGTCGTTTTTAACTATTTCTTATGCAACTTATCTTGAGTTTTGGATCTACCTACTTTTTAAAATCATATTTAAAATGATAATTAGGTGGATGTCATGTGGACATTAAATGGCCCCACATACCTTCCACATGTGGAGATAGGAAGGAAGACAAATCAGGAGAGGGAAGGTTGTCAGAAGGTTAGATGCTTCTTGCTGCTCAAACAAGGAACATTGTACATTTGAAGCATGCAAGTGGATTGCGTCCTTTCCCCACATGGGATGCAAATTAGTCCAGGTAGGAGCGCCTCTGTGGGGACCACCGTGATGAATAGGTCTTATCCATGCCGTTCATCTATTTTTCAATATCATTTTAGAATATGAGCCTAAACTTAAGCAGATCCAAGTGTCATTTGAACCACACCCAAGAAGCAGCACTGATATATAATGACGCTATTGTTGAAACCTTCCGACGAACCACCATGAAGTTTATGTGCCATCCAAACCTATTAATAAGGTTAGACCTAGATGAAGGGAAAACACAAACGTAGCTTATCAAGAACTTCTTTAGCCTCCAAGAAGTTTTTAATGGTGGGAGTTCAATCCCCATTAAGTGGTCCACTTGAGCCTTGGATTGGCCTCATAATTATTGGTCTCATACCCTAAAACGATCTTGAAAAATGGATTAACAATGTGGATAAAACCCATACATCACGGTGGGCCCCATAGAGCCCCTGTCTAGAATCTGAACTTATGACAAATTTAATTGCTAAGGTACTTGCCCTATATATGTTAGAGATAATAGACAAGTTATTTGATACTCTAGTGGAGTGTCTTGCTTGATATCTAAATCAGTTTTTTTGAACAATCTCATGCATGCTTGTAGTTGAAATAGGGCTGAATATTTTCATTTTTAACTGTCTAATAAATATCCATCAACCCAATAATCAAATAATTTGAATTACTTACATGCCATTTGCTCAATTTGTAAGTAATTTTGAAGTGCCTATGTAACGCCCTGTATTTTTAGTATAAATTAATTTATTTATCAAATTTTTGATTTTTTTTTACGTATGTAACTCGTGTGTAAGGGACGAGCTTGACAGGTGGGGTCCACTATGATGGATTGGAGTTGTCCGCTCCATCCAATAGGTCAGTAAGATGAAAATAACCGTTGACATGAAATGTGTGACAATTCTGAGCCAAGATGGGTTGTTTATTGGCTATTTTTTGATCGGGACATTTGTACTATGATCTAAGGGCCGAAATTCGACGTGTATGGTTATTTTGGGCCTAATAGGGTTCTCTTAAAGTTTCGGCCTAAACGGAACATGAAAAATTAGTCTACTTAAAACATGGGATTTATTTAGTAGCATTTTCGTAATAAACGTAAAATGGAGAGTTTCTCAAAATATGATGCTTCTATACTATTCCAGGAATTATTCCAGGTAACTTTTACAAAAGGATATCTCTTTGATTTTACATGGATGATTTGTTATGAATTTATCAAATTTAAATTTTGAATAAAAATTAAATAATCAAATAATTAAATAAATACCTAAATAAATTGATAAATAAATTAATTTATACTAAAAATACGGGGTATTACAGCGTACATACCATACATCATCGTTTTGAGCATAGCATTGAAGTGTCATGTTTTGATTGCCTATCAAAAGCCTCAAGCAGGAGTAACAGCTTAATGGGTGAGGCCTTGATGTGGGGCCTACCTCAATGTATTTGTTGTATATCTATGTTGTCCATCCATTTTGTCAGATCATTTTAGGCATGGTATAAAAAATAAGGCAGATCTTGTTGAGGTTGTCTTCAATCTTGGAACACCATGATAGAGTTGTCGGTCACCTGACTGGTTCAGGTCGGGCGTTCGAGGTCACCCGAACAAGGCTTCTGGATTCTGAAGTGCTGCTGGATAGGAGTTGTCATTCGCTCGACGAGGTCAGTTCGGGAGCTTGAAATTCCCTTGGATTTTGTTGTGAGCTCTCTGGACAGTTGTGCGCATTGTCTGTCAACCGATGAGGTCGAGTTAAGCGCCCGATGGATGTTGCGCAGTCTAAGTCAGTTTATGCAATTTTGCGTTAATAATTTCTAATTCCGGTGATTAATTGCCATAGGGGGCCGATTTTCCCAACAAGTGGTATCAGAGCAAACGTTGGGAGATAGATCGGAATATGAGACGAGGTATTAATGACGTTAGGCATGACATTCAACGTAGAGAAGTTTTTCGAAAAAATAACTTTGAATTGTGGAAGGTCAAAATGGAAGGCATCGTAGTTCAGCAAGGATTGAAAGAAACAATCCTTGTGGAGCGACCAGAGACTATGAAAGAAAAACAGTAGAAGAAGTTGGATAAGAAAGTCAATGTCTCAATCCGGTTATACTTAACGGATGAGGTCTTGTATAACGTCATGAGGGAGAAGACTGCAGCCGATACTTGGGCAAATATCTATGCGAAGAAGTTTCTTAAGGATCATCTGTATCTGATGTTGTAGTTGTTCAATCTGAAGATGGCGGAGTGGACTGATGTCGAGAGTTACATTAGCAAGTACAATGGGCTCGTTTGCAAGCTGTTGGATTTAAATGAACCGATGAAAGATAAATATTAGGCATGTATTTTGTTAAATTCGCTTCCTAAATCATATGAATCGTTTAAGGACTCTTTCTGCGCAGGTAAGGAGACCATTAGCGTTGAGATCATTATCTCAGCCCTTCAGGCGAAGACAATGAGAAAAAAGAGCGGTAACGTGCGGTCGTTCTCTGACAAGGCATTGATTATGAGGGGAAGGAATTCTGAGCAGGTTGAGGGATCTTCATCATCGAGATCTAAATCCAAGGGCAAAGAGAAAAGTAAGGTGAGGTGTTGAAATTGTGGGGAAGAAGGGCATATGAAAATGGATTGTTAGAATTTTAAAATAAGGCAAAAGAAGTCTAGAGATTCTTCTAGGGCGGTGGATAATACTGTGGAAGCCACAAAGGACGGTTGTGATGATAACGATGTGTTAACTGTATCTAGTAAGGGGTCTCTCGGTGGAGAGTGCCTCTTGGATTCATGTGCATTGTATCACATGTGTCCTAACTGGAGTTCATTCATGACATACAATGCGTATGATGGTGGATCGACGTTCTTGGGTGACAGCTTCACCTGCAAGGTTGTCGGTATTGGCATAGTGCGAATTAGGATGTTCAATGAGATTGAACGAGTCTTAAAAGATGTGAGGCATGTCCCTAGGCTGAAAAAGAATTTGATCTCTCTTGATGCACTCAAGGCTATAGGGTGTAGGTTCATCGGCTGCGATCGGGTTTACAAACTGACGAAGAGGGGGTATTCGTCTTGATGAAAGTACGAATGTGCGACAATCTTTACAATTTGATCGGGAGCACTTCTTATGGTGGAGCTACGACGGCTGTAGCAGGATCCACATGTGCTCGTGTGTGGCAAGTGCGCAAGGGCCATATGAGTGAGCATGATATAAAAGTGTGATGATAGAGTTGATGGAGCACGAAAAGCGATGGAGCTATGAAGGAGACAAAGTAGAGATGAAGGATGGAGCAGTGGAGACTTGAAGATTGAAGCCACGGTGGAGATTGTTGAGGTTGTCTTCAATCTCGGAACACCATAACAGGGGTTGTTGGTCGCCCGACGAGTTCAGGTCGGGCGTCCGAGGTCACCCAGATGAGGCTTCTGGAATTTGAAGTGCTGTTGGATAGGAATTGTCGGTCACTCGAAATTCTCTTGGATTTTATTGTGAACTCTCTGGATAGTCGTGCGCATTGTTGGTCGCCTGACGAGGTCGGGTTGGATGCTCGATGGCTATTACACAGTCTAGGTTGGTTTATACGGTTTTGCATAAGTAGTTTCTAATTTCGATTGTTATGCTATATACATAGTGTAATGCGGGATTATGGTTAATTGCATAGGGGGGAATTTTCCCAACAAATCCATATCTTAGGTGGACCACACAGTAGGGATTGAACTCCTACCATTAAAAACATTTTGCAGGCCACAAAAGTTTTGGATCAGCCTATTATTTATTTTTACCCTTCATGCAGGCCGGTACAACATTATCAATAGGTTGGATGCAAATAAATATTATAATGAGCAGTAAGAAGTTTTTAATGGTGCGCAATCAATCACTACTTTTTTTTCACTGTGGTCCACTTGAGATTTGAATTTGCCTCATTTTTTGGACCACACCCTTAAAGATCTGGCTAAATGGATGAATGGCATAAATCCAAATAAATCAAGGTGAGTGCCACAGTTAATGCCTCACCAACTAAGCTATTACCCTTGCCTCACCCATTCCACACCCTAGAAGAGAGTTCACACGATGCACCCACCCACCGGTGGCGTTAGTGCGTCTCCTTATCATTTGAACCTGAGACTTGCTGTTAAAACGCCTAGGCATCTTCTAGCTGGACTAGCAGGCGAGACACGAGAAGAGAGTTGCTTACATTTGTGTCACCTGATTGGCACCCTAAGGAAAGAGAGTTTTGCCTATCGACAGCGGATTAGGTGTTACCCGGGTAACAGCTTACTGGGTGTTACCCTTACCGTGGGGCCCACCTTGATGATTTTTTTTTTTGTATATCCACATAGTCCATCCGTTTGCATAGACCATTTTAAGACATGATACAAGAAATTAAGTAGATCCAAATCTCAGATGGATTAAACCACAGGAAACAGTGGTGATTGAGTGCCTCACCATTAAAATTTCTAAAGGGCTCATCGTAAGTGTTGTAGGCTAATACAATCTGACAAGAAGTGAAGGGTCGTGACCATATGAATGCGAGGAGTCCAGGTCGTACTCGCGAAAAGGGATCGCGTCTCCTGGATGCGAGCAGCTCGGCTCGTGCTCCTCAGAAGGGGTCGCGCATCCCTGATGCGAGCAGCTCGGCTCGTGCTCCTCAGAAGGGGTCGCGCATCCCTGATGCGAGCAGCTCGGCTCGTGCTCCTCAGAAGGGGTCGCGCATCCCCGATGCGAGCAGCTCGGCTCGTGCTCCTCAGAAGGGGTCGCATCTATAGGGTGCGAGCAGCTCTGCTCGGGCTCGTCAAGAGGGTTCGCAGTTCACGGAAGCGAGCACCCCTGACACGAGCAGCTCCCGACATCAGAGTAGTCCTGAGTCTTTTGGTTCGGATGGTCTTCTTCCTTTCGGCGTCTCCTTCCTTTTCGGTAGCTATGACTCCAACTATGAGCAATCAGCGCTATTACCATGTCGATCAACAGCCTGTATAGGTTGGTCTTTGGGCTTATCTTCTCTGGTGATTCCGAATCTCAGATTGCTATCAAGAAACGTGATTGCCGGAAGGAGTTATTAGGATAGATACTATCTTAAGGATAAGGATCTTGTCTTTCGAAATCAGCGAGATTTCAGTATCGTACGCGATATCATCGGGATTTCGATATCTTATGTAACAAAATTGGCTAGCCTCAGATCTATATAAGGGAGTGACTTCATGAGGAGAAAGGGACGCACGCTTCATTCAGTCTTGGTTCCGTTTTGCTTGGTTTCTCTTCTTATTGTGGCCTAACTTAAGCATCGGAGGGCTAACGGCTGAGCCCCAGCCACCCTTATTTGCTGTCTTGCTTCAGGTTTGGTGGCGAAATCCCTGATGGAGTGAAGGAGCAAAGCCGGAGGATCTCGTTACAGAATCTGACATTAACAGTTTGGCGCCGTCTGTGGGAAACGACTTGATCGTCAAAATCAATCGTGTTAACCACCGATTAAAATCCTTCACTGATGCCTCCCAAAAAGGCGGTTCATCCTTCAGCTTCGAGGCAGGCACCGCCTCCACCTGATGAGATGGAATCCGTACCTGCCCTCCCACCCGTTCCGACCGATATCCCTCAAGGAGCCCAAAATATGCCATCAACGAACCCATTATTGGAGGCCTCTGGAAATCAAGATGATGTCTTGCGTTTCCTCGGGAACACTCTCCTAACCCTAAATGCCGGAGTTCAGGCACTGTCAAGTCGGCTAGATCAACACTTCCCTGAACCGCAAAAACAACCCTCGGGAGGATTACCACCACAACCCATACCGGTAGCCTCCAGACATTCTATGGATGAACCACAGGCCCCGCCACTTGGCGGCCATCCTCCTGTACTGTCTCCACATTCCATACATTCCAGTTCGTCTCGACAACCTCAACCGCAAGGCTCCATCGCCGAAACATCTAGCTATACCCTACCGTGGGAAGGAGATCTCAAGAGAATCCAAGATCGTTTTGATGTCATGGAACAGCGATACCAGGCAAATCGACCATCTGCCGTTACGGCGGCGATACACCAATCTGAATCTCCCTTCACTAGCGAGGTCATGGAAGCCCCGTTGCCCAGAAAGTATCGAGCGCCTGTTATCGCTCCGTATACAGGCATTGGCGATCCTCTGGAACATTTGGAAACATACAGGTCCCTCATGGAGTTGGAGGGACATGGTTCAGAAATCATGTGTAGGGCTTTTCCCCTTACATTGAAAGAAGCGGCTCGTACGTGGTTTCGGGGGTTAAAGCCTCGTTCCATCAGTTCCTTTTCTCAATTATCAGAAATATTTCTTTCTCAATTCATGGGAAGTATTCGCATTAAGAAGCCGGCCTCCCATCTGATGAATCTGAAACAGCAACATGGGGAGACAATAAAAGAGTTCACAGTACGGTTCACTGCTGAAGCCGTTCAAACCGAGAGTTACACTGAAGAAAAGGGTCTCACAGCCCTCATCGCTGGAATAACAAGCGAGAAATTCAGGTTTGCCTTAGATAAAAGCCCGCCGAAAACTATGGCGGAATTCCAAGCCAAAGCTCAGAAATATATCAATGCGGAAGAAGTCGCATTGACACGCCATGGAGTACAAAGTAAGAAACGCAAGCCAGAGGGAACTTCTTCTACAGATAAGAAATACCGTCGTGATCAGCGCGATCGTTCTCCCAGGAAGCCTTACTCTGGTAAATATCATAATTACACTCCTCTTAATCGGTCCCCTGAAAAGGTTCTAATGGAGATTAAACACAAGCCATATGTGAAGTGGCCCGCAAAGATCAAATCCGATCCCGAGAAGAGGGATAAGAGCAAGTTCTGTTACTTTCACAAAGATCACGGGCATAGGACCCAGGACTGTATCTCTCTACGAGACCATATCGAAGCCCTTATTCGAAAAGGCCATCTCCAAGATTATGTTGCTCGTAAAAATCGATCACCAGAAAGGGCGAAGACCTCATCTCGCCAGAAGGAACCATCTCATCATCAAACCGATCAAGAGGACGCTGAGCCCACTGGAGAAATTCGCACTATCGTCGGAGGACCAGCTTGTGGGGGTGACTCTCAAGCTTCAAGAAAGGCATACGCTCGAAAGGCGTCCAAAGAACCCCAGCAAATTTATTGGCTGGAACAGACGTCCAGCTCATCAAAAGCGAGCCATCCTCCAATTTCTTTCGCCCTCGAAGATGCAGCGGGAATCCACTTCCCTCATGAAGATTCTATCGTAGTCACATTGAAGGTATCAAATTATCTGACTCATCGGATTATGGTGGATACAGGTAGTTCAGCCGACATTCTGTACCTGGAGGCTTTCAACAAAATGGCACTTTCCAGAAGCCTCCTCAAGCCAGTGTCGACCCCCCTCGTCGGTTTTGGAGGAGAGGTAGTAACACCCGAAGGAAGCATCGATCTCCCAGTTACTTTTGGAGAGAGTCCGGCGAAGACCACCGTCTTCATAAACTTCCTCGTCGTAGATCGAAAATCAGCATATAACGCCATCTTGGGGCGGCCGTCTTTGACTAAGGTTGGAGCGGCCTTGCACCCTTCATATCTGTGTGTTAAATTTCCAACCCCAAATGGCATCAGGGTCGTACGAGGAAGTCAGCAGGAGGCACGGTCCTGTTACCAGATAGCCCTCCAAGATCGGAAGAAGGCTCAAGCGACGCCCGTCCTAGAAATAACTCAAGGATCGCCTGGTGTTCCCTCGACCACCTCGTTGGATCCGAGAGAAAATGCTCTGAAGTCGGGAACTCCAGGGGAGGAAACAGTGGCGATCCACCTGACCGAAGACGATCCATCTAAGATCGTGTGCATCGGGTCCTCCTTGACCACTGTCCATCGTGAAAATTTGATCAGTTTCCTCACCGAATACAAGGATGTGTTTGCTTGGTCTCATAAAGATATGCCAGGCATCGATCCTGATGTCATCGCACATCGTCTCAACATTGACCCGAAGCATAAACCCGTACATCAGCGTCGACGTGCCTTTACTGCAGAAAGACAAATGGCAATCAAAACTGAAGTCGAAAAGCTACTCGCGGCTAATTTCATAAAGGAAGTTGACTACCCAGAGTGGGTCGCAAACGTAGTTCTCGTCCGGAAAGCTAATGGCAAATGGAGGATGTGTGTCGACTATTCAGATTTGAACAAAGCGTGCCCCAAAGATAGCTTTCCGACACCGCGGATCGACCAGTTGGTCGACTCGACAGCTGGACATGCTCTCCTCAGCTTTATGGATGCTTATTCTGGTTACAACCAGATTATGATGCATCCACCTGATAGCCAGCATACTGCCTTCATCACAGATCGGGGACTATATTGCTACCAGGTAATGCCGTTTGGTCTTAAAAATGCAGGGGCCACTTATCAACGTCTTGTCAACAAAATGTTCGCTGCTCAAATCGGTAGGAATATGGAAGTTTATGTCGACGATATGCTCGTGAAAAGCATCGTTGAAGATAACCACATTTCAGATCTTCGAGAAGCTTTTGATCTGATGAGGAAGTATCAAATGAAGTTAAATCCAGAAAAATGCGCGTTTGGAGTGTCTGCAGGAAAATTTCTTGGGTTCATGGTTGGCCAGCGTGGAATTGAGGCAAATCCTGAAAAGATTAAAGCATTGATAGAGATGAAATCCCCTGTTACTCTGAAGGACGTTCAGCGTCTGGCAGGTCGCATCGCATCATTGAATAGGTTCATCTCGCGAGCATCTGACAAGTGTTTGCCCTTCTTCAAACTCCTTCGTGCAACGGCCAAATCTGATTGGAAGTGGACACCTCAGTGTGAAGAAGCTTTCCAACAACTGAAGCAATACATGAGCACTCCTCCCATTTTATCTAAACCTGTAGCTCATGAGCAACTCATTCTTTATTTATCTGTGTCTTCCACGGCTGTTAGCGCCGCTTTAATAAGAGAAGATTCCGGGGTGCAAAGGCCCGTTTATTATATCAGTCGAGCAATGGTCGATGCAGAAAATAGATATTCTGATATGGAGAAACTGGCCCTAGCCTTAGTCACAGCGGCTCGAAAGCTGCGACCTTACTTTCAAGCCCATGCTATTTTAGTACCAACAAATCATCCACTACGACAAGTCCTTCAAAAACCTGAGGCTTCCGGGCGCTTAACTAAGTGGGCGGTCGAAATCAGTGAGCACGATATCTCATTCTGTCCTAGGACCGCAGTCAAGGGCCAGGCCGTGGCTGACTTCATAGCCGAATTTACGTATTCTTCTGAAGATAATGTCATGACCAGCGACCAGCCTCCGTGGTCGCTCTTCGTGGACGGGTCGTCACGGGCCACCGGTAGTGGAGCGGGCCTGATTTTAGCGGCTCCCGACGGGTCGCATTTTCAATATGCTCTGCGTTTCGAATCTCGCATCTCCAATAATGAAGCAGAATATGAGGCCCTAATTGTTGGCCTCGAACTGGCCATTCTACTCGCAGTCCAGAATTTGATAATTCATAGCGACTCCCAGCTCATTGTCAATCAAGTTCTTGGTGAATTCGAAGCCAAAGAAGAAGAATGGCCTTATACAAGTCTCGTGTCCTCATCCTGCTCGCTAAGTTGAAGACTTATAAAATAATTCATATCCCTCGCGAGCAGAACCAACTTGCCGATTCCTTGGCAAAACTCGCTTCTGCGCCGGAATCGAGTTATCACATTCGATCCCCATCGAGCATCGTCAGAACTTGAGTATCGACCAAGTGACTCTAGAGCAAGTTCTATCGGTACAATCGTCTCCATGCTGGATGGATCCTATCATCCTTTACCTCAGAGATGGATACCTACCAGAAGACAAGAAAGCTGCGAGACAAATTCGGCTTCGAGCTGCCAGGTACACCTTACAAGATGGAATATTGTTGCGAAAAAGCTTCTCCTTGCCATATCTAAGGTGTCTTCATCCAGAAGAAGCACATCGTGTTCTAGATGAGATACACCAGGGGGCATGTGGTAATCATCCCAGGGGGCGATCCCTGGCATATAAAGCGATGAGGCAAGGATATTATTGGCCCACGATGAAAGCAGACGCCATCGAATTTTCTAAAAAATGCGACAAGTGTCAACGATATCTACCCATACCTCGTGTACCGTCTGAACGGATGACCCCAGTTGATAGCCCTTGGCCTTTTTCCCAGTGGGGGATCGATATCATCGGGCCCTTACCTATGGGAAAAGGACAGAATAGGTTCGCGATCGTGGCGGTTGATTATTTCACCAAATGGGCCGAGGCAGAACCGTTAGCCAAGATTACTGAAAAACAAACTACTAAGTTTATATGGAGAAATATCATATGTCGTTTCGGGCTTCCTCATACTATAATTACCGATAACGGAACGCAGTTCGACAACGCAGCCTTTGATGAATTTTGCGACAAATGGAAAATACGTAATCTCCGCACTTCTCCATATCATCCTCAGGCGAATGGGCAGGGTCGAGGCAGTGAATAAAATAATAAAGCACCATTTAAAGACCAAGCTAGGTGAATGTAAAGGGGTGTGGCCAGAACTTCTGCCAGAGGTATTATGGGCCTATAGAAACCACGGCTTGTACGTCAACAGGTGAAACTCCTTTCTCCTTAGCATTTGGTGTTGACCGCAGTGGTACCGGTGGAAATTCAAGTCCCCTCATATCGGATCGAGCAGTACGATCCCGCGAGCAATCACGAAAACCTTCGACTTCATCTTGATCTCCTGGAAGAGCGAAGAAATGCTTCTCAAGTGCGAGTGGCAGCGTATCAACAACGTATTGCTCGATATCGAAATGCTAGGGTTCGGCCCAGATCATTCCAACCCGGGAATTTGGTATTAAGGCAAAATCTTGGAGTTCCTGCCCGTTTCATTAGATCCAAATTGGGAAGGCCCGTATCGGGTTATCAAGGTTGTGCGACTTGGTACTTATTATCTTGAGGACATGCTGGGGAAGCCGTACGTCGCCCTTGGCACGTGGAGCATTTGCTACGATACTATCCCTAGATTCGATGTAGTTCATTACAAACATTTATGAATAAAATAGAAGACATCAGTTGGTTGCTTTTCCATTTACATGGACCTGGATAGCCCTGAAGAGAATGCTTACACATCCTCTTGGCCAATTGCCTACCCTTGGTAGGACTGAAGTCGTTACTAGTTGGTTGCTTCTCCATTTACATGGACCTGAACAAGCCCTGAAGAGAATGTATACCATCTCTTGACCAACCTTCTGCCCTTGGTAGGATCGAAATCTCAATCGATAGATCAGTCTATCTCAACGTGGACACGGTCACGCGACCCCCGGATTGAGTCTTTATTTTTTATGAGCTAGTTGCTCGCAACTGATGAAAGAGATCGCATTTCCAAAATGCGAAGCAGCATAGCGCGTGCTTGAATAGGGTCGCAGTCCATGCACCCTAATCGCGAGCACTGCGGCTCGTGATCGAATTCGCGGTCATGCACTCTATAATCGCGAGCAGCGAAGCTCGTGCTCGCATGTGGGTCGCATCCCTGATGAATCAAATGGGATCAACACAAAGCAACAATGAAGGAAAGAGAAGAATACACAATACTAAAAAAGTAAGTGTTCATTAAAATAATGACCTTACAATTACAGATCTCTTCTTTTAAAAAAAAAAAAAAAAAAACATAATATGGGAAGCTGCCGAGGTCAGGGTTGGTCATCCTCTTGCGCAGGCTCGCGGCTCTCAGCTTCAGGACCAGCTTCAGGAGCAGGAGCAGCATCTGTTGCCCCGGTGACTTCGTTCTCAGCAGCAGCCCGTTCTTTAGCTGCAACCTCGAATGCCACTCTGTCGAATTCCTCAACGTTAAAAGTTGGAGCAATTAGCTGCATAACCCTGACCGCAAAATCGCGACCAGCGATGTACGCATCATATCGCTCCTCGTCATAAAGTTGAGAAGTACGAAACTCCTGAACTGCGCGAGGACCCTCATCAGATACCATCTGAACGAGAGCCACTCGCTCTTCCTCCCAGTGGATGGAGTCATCCTTCAGCTGATTAAGTCGCTTCTGGGCCTCCCCGAGCTGGGTCCGAGCCTCCTCGAACTTGGTCCGAGCATCCTTGAGCCATTCTTCAAGCTGGACCTTATCCTTGCGAAAAATCTCCTTCTCCTTCTCGCTCTTAGTATGGATCTCTTGAAGCTTTGCGAGCTGGAGGTCCACTGACTGAAAGCGCTCAGTCAGGGATTGGATCTTGATCAGGAGAATCTTCTTCTCTTCGTCCAACTTGGAGATTTGAACCTCCAAGGCCTTCACCAAGCGGTCCCCCTTGGACCTCGACTTCCATCATCTTCTTCTTCTTCTCCGCATCCTCCACGCTGCGGCGAGCTGCTTCGATGTCACGTCTGACTCGAAGCGTGAGATCCAAGCTCTATATAAAGCAAAATACATGGTGTGAGAAAGGAAGTAAATTAAAGCAATCCACCTTATCAGAGACGAAAAACACGAATCGTGTAGTTACCTGCAACAATCTCACCCCGATGTCGGTGGAGAGGGTTTCAGGACTTGGTTCGGGGAGACTCCCAAAGGAGTTGGGGGAAATTTTGTCAAACATAAACTCGCATATTGGATGCAAGTGAGGAGGAATGACAAAAGTCCCCGAGCCCGAAGCCTGGGCTACGACCATCTCCTTGGGCCCCGAGTCGCGAGCACTCGCGACGCCAGGGACGGGCATCGACAACTCGCGAGCAGTAGTAGGCTCGCTTGAAGGCCCCTTTGGAGGGAGGCCTCCCCCTCTCCGATCACCTTTCGGTGAGTTGTCGGCTACCTCGATGATTGGAGGGCGAGGAAGGTCAGCTGGCGGGGGTACGGTGGAGAGAGGGGTCGCGTTGACCGGAGGGGTCGCGGTCGTACGAGAAGTGCTCGCGACTCCTCCAGAGGCGGTTTGGGGTCCGCGAGCAGGCCCCTCTGCGGGAGTAGGCGCATTTGAAGGACCCCCCGCAGTTTTCTTTTGCCTCTTCGAGGCAGTGCCCTTCAGCCGGGGAAGTACCCCCAGTGCGCCTCTCTTATCGCCAACATTCGTCATCTCTTCTTGGAAGGTGAGACCCGCTGCGCAAAGATGACGAAGTTCTAGTGCAGTGTTGACGTGGCGCGCAGCCGCAGGGAGCTTGTAGACTTTGACAAGT
>ML058556.1:5022191-5284315 GCA_003013855.2 Liriodendron chinense | reverse complement strand
CGTCTCAATTTATTTCAAATGTCAATTTCTTTCAAAATTCTAGTTCTTTTTTAAATTTAGAATATTATTTTCAAAATCGAATTTTTCCAAATCCCATTTTTCTTAAATATTGTTAATTTTTATTAAACTTGTCAACCTTTTTTCTAAAAATTCAAAATTCTTGATTTATGTCAAAATGCCAACTTTTTTTAATTCCTTTTAAATCCTAATTTATGTCAAAATTCTTTAGATTTTTCGTTCTTTTTTAATCCTAATTATTTTCAAAATTTTGATTTTTTCTACATTTCAATTTTTCTTAAACATTATTAATTTTATTACATTTTTTTTTCAAACTTATAAATTTTATTCAAGATTAACTCAACATTTTTTCAAAATCACAATTTTTTAAACTTTCCGATGTTCGTTTTCAAAATGCCAATTTTTGAAAATCTTTTTTTTTTTTATCAAATATGTCAATATCTTTCAAACTGCAAAACCTTAATCTTTCTCAAAGTCTACATTATTTCAAACTTATACACTTCATTCAAACGTCTCAATTTATTTCAAAATGTCAATTTCTTTCAAAATTCTAGTTCTTTTTTAAATTTAGAATATTATTTTCAAAATCTCGAATTTTTCCAAATCCCATTTTTTTCTTAAATATTGTAATTTTTATTAAACTTGTCAACTTTTTTTCTAAAAATTCAAAATTCTTGATTTATGTCAAAATGCCAAATTTTTTAATTCCTTTTAAATCCTAATTTATGTCAAAATTCTTTTAGATTTTTCGTTCTTTTTTAATCCTAATTATTTTCAAAATTTTGATTTTTTCTACATTTCAATTTTTCTTAAACATTATTAATTTTATTACATTTTTTTTCAAACTTATAAATTTATTCAAGATTAACTCAACATTTTTCAAAATCACAATTTTTTTAAACTTTCCGATGTTCATTTTCAAAATGCCAATTTTTTGAAAATCTAATTTTTTTATTTATCAAAATATGTCAATATCTTTCAAACTGCAAAACCTCAATCTTTCTCAAAGTCTACATTATTTCAAACTTATACACTCATTCAAACGTCTCAATTTATTTCAAAATGTCAATTTCTTTCAAAATTCAAGTTCTTTTTAAATTTAGAATATTATTTTCAAAATCTCGAATTTTTCCAAATCCCATTTTTTCATAAATATTGTTAATTTTTATTAAACTTGTCAACCTTTTTTCTAAAAATTCAAATTCTTGATTTATGTCAAAATGCCAACTTTTTTTAATTCCTTTTAAATCCTAATTTATGTCAAAATTCTTTTAGATTTTTCGTTCTTTTTTAATCCTAATTAGTTTTCAAAATTTTGATTTTGTCTACATTTCAATTTTTCTTAAACATTATTAATTTTATTACATTTTTTTTCAAACTTATAAATTTTATTCAAGATTAACTCAACATTTTTTTCAAATCCCAATTTTTTAAACTTTCCGATGTTCGTTTTCAAAATGCCAATTTTTTTGAAAATCTATTTTTTTTTTTATCAAAATATGTCAATATCTTTCAAACTGCAAAACCTCAATCTTTCTCAAAGTCTAATTATTTCAAACTTATACACTTCATTCAAACGTCTCAATTTATTTCAAAATGTCATTTTCTTTCAAAATTCTAGTTTCTTTTTTAAATTTAGAATATTATTTTCAAATCTCGAATTTTTCCAAATCCCCTTTTTTCTTAAATATTGTTAATTTTTATTAAACTTGTTCAACCTTTTTTCTAAAAATTCAAAATTCTTGATTTATGTCAAAATGCCAAAATTTTTTAATTCCTTTTAAATTCTAATTTATGTCAAATTCTTTTTGATTTTTCGTTCTTTTTTAATCCTAATTATTTTCAAAATTTTGATTTTTTCTACATTTTAATTTTCTTAAACATTATTAATTTTATTACATTTTTTTTCAAACTTATAAATTTTATTCAAGATTAACTCAACATTTTTCAAAATCACAATTTTTTAAACTTTCCGATGTTCGTTTTCAAAATGCCAATTTTTTGAAAATCTTTTTTTTATTTATCAAAATATGTCAATATCTTTCAAACTGCAAAACCTCAATCTTTCTCAAAGTCTACATTATTTCAAACTTATACACTTCATTCAAACATCTCAATTTATTTCAAAATGTCAATTTCTTTCAAAATTCTAGTTCTTTTTAAATTTAGAATATTATTTTCAAAATCTCGAATTTTTCCAAATCCCATTTTTTCTTAAATATTGTTAATTTTTATTAAACTTGTCAACTTTTGATCTAGGGGATCAACGTCTATCAACAACGGCTTTTAGAGAGTTTGAACGGTCGAGACGACAAGCTATGCAAGGGCTGCAAGCTTCCCTCCACCGTATAGCATACGCCATAGAATTCTATGTTCGTAATGGAATCTCATTTTCGGGTTTCGCTGGATTTCACAATCAAGTTGCTCGTAGAGCGCCCCCAGCGACGAGTCGTGGGGTTATCCCAGATCAATTACGCTCAAAAGATCGATCTTACAAGAGAACGATAAATCTTTCAAACTTCAACGGCCAGGATCGCGTCGATGAATGAATATCTGAAGTTGAGTATCTCTTCAAACTACATGTAAATTCCTGATGAGGGAAAAACTTCAATCGCAACATGCCATTTGACAAATGACGCTTGGGATTGGTGGGAATACATCAACAATGTCGAAAGAAAGAAGGAAAACCACCAATTCGCTCGTGGCAGTGGTTTATAAACGACGATTGCTGGCCCCTTTTTTTTACAACGAAGAATATCTTAGTTAGACGGAGCCTCAAAAGTGTCTCAGCCCTGTCAGCGATGCACATGTTATGCCTACGGAAATGGAAGGCTCTCAACAACGCACATGTGTCATTCATGCAGACAAGGGAGAACCTCTTGAAACTTTTGAAGTGGAGGTCGTTCATACAGATACGGGAATCCCTCTCGAAGGACCTACTGAATCAGTTGAGGTTGAAGTCGTGCGAGGAGAGGATGAGGTACAACCCACCATCGTCTCAGAAAATATTCAAAGGTCTAAGAAGATGGAAGAAGATGATATCCCAGATGTGGTAAACAAGGAAGAGGATCATGTTGTCGCTCCAGAAATTGTAGACTGGATTGGCAAGAGTTCATGAATGTGTCAGAGGCTAATTTTTCTCTGATAGAGTCAATTTTCAGTAGCACAGTTGGTATGACAGATCCGTTTGCAATTTTTCTTGTTCACAATGAGACCAATGAGAACAAGGTAGTGATGTTTGCTGCGCTATGTCAGGGATTGGCCAAGGACACGTATCACCAATCAATTCCGTTGGTGACTCTGAGCACGGGTCACAAACAAGGCTACGGAAGAAGAAAATGAATCTTTATCATAACTTGAAGCGAAACTCGAGGATGAGCTTTTTTCAAGTGGGGAAGAATGATGTAGGATAAGAACCCTCTAATTAAAGGCGAGGATCACCCACATTCTTATCATATATGGACCGAAAATGATCAAGCAAAATCGGCAAAAACGACAAATTTCCATGTATGGACCAAAAGAAGGTGAACCGTGAATTGGCCATAAATTTTTATCCGGGAGGAGTTACGGGACGCACAACATATGGATTCCAACTGAAATTTTGTTTTGGTGTGAACTGACCCACAAAAGTGGGTCAAATTCGTCCGTTTCTTTAGAAAACGCACGGTTACAGCAGAAAAAGGGGATTTTAGGAGAAATTTATTATCTTTAGTAATTCTGATTTTTAGTGTGTCTCTTTCTATTTTTAGAGTTATTTTTTAATTAGGAGTTTCTATTTTTTTTTTTTTAAATAATGAGTTTTATAAAGACTCTACTTAGTAGTAGTGTTTAATTAGGATTTTACAATTTTTAGTGACTTTCTTTTTTGGGAAACTTACTGTTTCTGATAAGTATGAATTAGGGATTAGTTAAGGATATTTAAGAATGTTAAATTCATTTTTTAATGTTAACTTTCATATTATTATTCAATAAAATTTTCGTTTTTACTAATTTTCTCTAGTGGATTTGAGATTTTCCCTCGTGGATTCGATGAAGCCTTGTTGAGGAGTCCAGGGAGCCTTGTGGATTTAAGGTAGTTATCCCATGAGGAAGATGGTGATCAACCTCACCACGTCCCCCCTGTGTCACAATCATATGAGTACACGTGTGATTACACAGCATTATGAAGTGGAGAACGAAGGGAGTAATCGAAATTATAGCTAATTTCGTGGTGATCGAGCTGGCGTTCCGAGACAATGCCACAACACCATATTAGATGAACAAATGTGAACAAATCAGCAAGTCAGTTACAAAAGGTAATAATGAAATGAAGTAACAAAAATGGAAGCTCAGAAGTTCAATCGCCCGGGAGAATCAAGCAGTTACATAATAGATGATTATAAATAGCAAGGAGGAAGGCCGACCTCAGGGTCCAGCACCAACCAAATCAAACAAATTGCTCAGTTTATCATGTTTCCTTTTATGTTGTTATCTGCGCTTCTTAGCATAATCTATCTTTGCTTTCATTAGTCTAGTCTTTTTCTTGTTTGGGATTACCTCCCATAGAAGAAAATCCATAGCTAGAATCCAGTAGCAATAGTGGTAATATTAACAAAAGTCGACGCTTATACACTGGACTTAGTTTGATAGTGTATGGACTTCCAAAAGGTGAACTACAATTTGTTACAAGTAACAGATTGTAAGTATTACCTTTTGTTATTTGATTTACATTATCCGATTTTATATGGAAAATTTCTTTTAAGGCAAGAGTGCGACCCATCTTTGGAGGACGAACTCCACCCTCCAAGTATCGCCTAATTCTATTTAAATAACCAAATGAGTGGCTAAATAGGCAGCCGATTGCACAAACCATATATAGCTGATCACGGCATGTCTTCTTTTTCTGACACTCGAGGTCATCGTTGTTCAGCTGGAATCGAGTTGCACAATCTGTTCTGGCACACCCGCACATATCTCACATGTGTGGCCGAAGAATATATATATATATACACACCAACACCTGGTAAAATCATATGTTGGTGCCCCCTTTCAAAGAGATGAGAGAGAGAGAGAGAGAGAGAGAGAGAGAGAGAGAATTTGGGCCATACACATGCTCGGATCTTGTTATCCAGCTGTTCTAACTGGGATTCAGAGGGTAGAATTTATCCATTCCCCGTAACAGTCGATAAGACGGACATCTTAGAAGAGAGACGGTACAATCTTGGATTTTTTGGTACAGGTCCATCTAGATCGGAAGCGGATTGCGAGGTGTGACACACAACTGACCTCGGTGGTGTGTTGATGTCACCAAGTCCTGTAGGCCCACCATGATTTATGTCTTATATTCATCTTGTCCATTCATATTTTGATATCATTTTAGGGAATAACCCAAAAAAATGAAGCAGATCCAAAGGTCTAAGTGAACCACACCACAAAAAAAAAAAAAAAAGAGTGGGGGATCAAAACGCATACCATTGAAAACTTTGTAACGGCCACAAAAGTTTTGGATCAAGCTTATATTTTTGTTCATTTAGATCTTTGCTAACTTATGAACAAGTTGGATAGCAAATAAACATCATGGTGAGCCCAAGGAAGCTTTCAACTATGGGCGTCATTAATGTCCCCACTTCTTTCTGTGATATGTTCTACTTGAGCTTTGGATCTCCCTCATTTTTGGGCAGGTGTGGATATAACACATACATCAACGTGAGGCCCATAGGTCTTGGTGATGCTAACACATCATGTTGGTCGGTGGTGTGTGGCAATCCGCTTCCATCTAGATCAAGTGGACTTCCGTTGATCAGGCCCTTTTTAAGGGCTTGCAGGTGAGAAACTTATGGCACAATGATGAATAGATGATACGTATTCAGCTAGGAAACCCAATCAGGAAAATGCAATAACTCATGAAAAAATATCGATATTAGTGTTGTGGGGCTCATCCAACAATTCCATATGCATAACCCAGAGTGAATCTGCAAGCATCTGTCAGCGTTTTCCTTGTGTGATATGCCCCCCGTATAGAGAGATATCTGGAGCCTTATCGGCATCCCACCAACGAATTATGCTCCTGACACAATCACTAGAAGTGGACTGACCCATAAATACATCAATCGACTCCCATTGTGGGTGGAGCATATATACCAAAACGGCACTAATTACAACTGTTCGTTTTGACCACTAACGACTTTTTGGCCCTACATTTGCTGACCACCTATTGAGCGGTCGGGATAATCAGATCAAAGCGGTTATGTGTTTGTCGTTCCACTGTGGGCCCCACAATTTGATAAGATGCTTTGTGATGAGGGGGTGCGACTGCAGTGGATCCCTGAATGTGTTGACAGCTTATTTTCTGGCATTATCACAAAAGGAAGCAGATGCAAAATCTGAGGTGGACCACACTACAGAAAAACTGATTGATGGCTGACCTGATTGATGGCTCGGATATTGAACCTGTCAACCAGGCTGTCATATGTGGTGGCGTGTATGTTAGCCGACTGGTGGCCAAGGTGTGGTCCATGAGCAGAAAAATATGGTTGGGAACTTTGAGGTGACCACGTAGTGTCTTGACATGGAATATGGGGGACAAACATTTGTGGAACACTAATATATTCCTTAATATCCTGACGGAACATATCACACTGCATATGTCCTTTCCTCACATAGATAACAAAGTGGAATGGACCGACTCCGACTAATAGTATTAATATAAAAACTATTACTCTTTTCAAAATAAAAATTACCAAATGATCGATCCTTCTAAGAAACTTGTAAAACTTATAATTACTGAGACTGCACCATCAAATTGGAGAGTAAAGGAGTTAATCTATGCTACATTAATAATAATAATAAAAATAGATATATTTGAATGAAATTCCCGAAACATTCTGTAGGTGTGGGGGCATATATAGGGCTGTACACAAGTCGAGTACGTTCAAAAACTCGTCGGACTCGGCTTAGATCGGAAGTGAGTTTGGATCGAGTTGAGCCAAATTTTGGGTGCTCAAATGAATTCAAGTTGAGCACCGACCAGGGCCACACTCGACTCAGCTCGACTCGTGGCTCGAAATCGGCTCGATTTGACTTGGCTCAACTCGGATCGTGACTTGGAGTATAAATACCCCCCTAAAAAAAACCCTAATATTTTCATTTGAAAAAAAAAACCGCCCGGCTGCTCGAGCACCCTAACCCTAAACCCTCTCCTTCTCTCTTTGTGCTCACCCACCCGGCCCCATCGGACCATCCCCACGGCCCACTACGGCTCTCTCTCTCTCTCTCTCTCTCTCTCTCTCTCAAGAGTCAAGTCTTAGCTCGACTCCGACCACCTCTAAACTGTCCTGCAGCTTGCCTGTCCTCTCAACACCAGCCACCCCCTGAGTTTCCTTCTCTGCTCGACGTCGGCCACCCCTTGCCTGTCCGCTCGACGCCGACCAGCCTCTAAGCTGTCCTGCAGCTTGCCTGTCCGCTCAACGCCAGCCACCCCCTGAGTTGCTTTCTCTGCTCAACGTCGGCCACCCCTTGCATGTCCGCTTGACGCCAGTCACCCCCTGAGTTGCCTTGTCTACTTGACGTCGGGCACCCCATGCCTGTCCGCTCGACATCAGCCACCCCCAAGCTGCCTAGTCTGCCTGTCCGCTTAACACCAGTAATCCCCTTCCCCCCTCCATTTTTTACATGATTTTCGGGCGAAAACTCAAACTTGAACTCGGAATTGGTGCTACAATCCAAAGATTGCACACCCAAGTGTAGGTAGCAAAGTAGTAAAATACTCAGTGAGACCGATGTCGAATTACAGGGATTGGGGTTAAGAATACTTAGAGAAATTAGTTTAGATGGGAGATATGAAATTTGATTTAATCCATGAGAATGGAGTAAGTTGTGTGTAATGAAAGACAAAAATAGAAAGGGGGTTAAGGCATTAGGGAATCACCTTTGATTAATCCATTAGGTTTGATTCATTGGTTCAACTATAACTCAACCGAAATCAAATAAAGATCAATTCCAATCGGAAGATAAAACTATTAAACCACTTGCATATTTCATTAAAGATGGTGATCTTGACCGATTGATATGACCATAAAGCACTCGTTAGTTGATCACAGGGAATTCTAAGCATCCACTATGCTCGGAGTCGACAATAGATCAAAGAATTATACAGATCAACAACTTTGTCAAAAAGCCAATCGATAAAATCACAATTCATGCAATCAAGTGCATAGTTACAAGATTGGAGGCTGTGATTGATCGATCCAACAGTTAAGATCTCTTCCATCGATCACAAGGCATCCAAGCATCCATTGTACCCGAAGTCTACAATGGATCAAGGGATTTTACAAATCGATAACTTTACTTGCACTAGCCTGATGACCGTAGGGAATTTAAAACATCCATGTGCCCGGAGTCAACGATGGATTAAAGAACTTTATCGATCATGAACTAGCTAATTTGTGTGCAAGGGGATCCAAGCATCCATCATGCCCAGAGTCGACGATGGATCAAGGGTCGTGCACAACAATAGCTTCTACTGAGGTGGATAATCAAACCAATCAACCAAAGAGAACTCCAACATTCAAACCATCGATCATTGTTAAACTAAAAGAACTAAAGTTTGCAAATTTCTTCAAAGGCTTCACCCTTAGCCTTAGCTAGAGGTTTAGCCAACCATGCTACAATGGAAGACTAAAACTCACTAAGAAAGAAAAAACTATTCTACTCTACTTAATAAAAGAAAGAAAGAAAGAAAGAAAGAAGAGAGGAGAGAATAGAGGAATTTAGATTGGGGGATGATGGAAATGAGAAGGGGAGGCCTCTTTTTATAGCCATTTGGAAAGCTCCCAAGCCTAGGTAGTACTCCAAAACTAAGACAATTTTTTCTCTAGGTTTGGGCTTGGAGTTAAGCTTGGACGACATGTGGCATAAAAATTATTCCAAGCTTAGGTGTCACTCCAATCCTAGGACTAAAATTTCTCTAGGTTTGGGCTTGGAGTGAGGCTTGGATGTCCTTATACATGGAAGAGAGAGAGAGAGAGAGAGAGAGAGAGAGAGAGAGAGAGTTGTTAATGCACTTTTTTATGGCATACTAGTAGACATTATTTTTCAATTACTTAGGTCAGTGAGTCTAGTGTCAATTGAACTTAATGAAGATGAAGATCGAAGACTCAAGCGGACTTGCTGCATCGAGAAAGAAGAAACAGGTAAAAGAGATGCCTTATGAAGCCTTAACCTTGAACCTATCCAAAACCATAACCTCTAGATGACCTTAACCCAATTAGGAATACTTATAGTCATCTTAGATTGGCCCTAGGTGTCCCAAAAGATCACCAAAAGGTTAGCCAAAGAGGTGTCCTTGCTGTTGTAAAAATTATAACCAAGACAACATGCAAGGAAGGCTGTCCAACCGGTCTGACCCATGGCTGACCGATTGGCCAGTAGAATGAAAGGGGCAGCAACCAACTAGACCCCCCTGGCCTAGGTTTGACCTGTCATGACCGGTCGGTTGGTCTGGTCCGACTGGTCCTGACCGGTTTGACCGACCCAAGTAGGAGACAGTAACTTGTCTGCTCTTCCTAGCCAATGGACAACCAATCATGATCGGTCATGGACCCTTGTTATGAGAGGACAATAACTCTTCAGGACCAGTCGAGACTAACCGTTATCTACCCATTTTAAATCCGTTGTAAGCTTTCTTATAAATAGGCTAGGCTCGATTTTTAGGGTAAGAAGAAGGATTTTGAGAGGAATGAAGCCACCATTTTTGGAGACCATTTGAGGCTCATATCCTAACATCAACAAGACATCTTCTTTGTGATTTAATAAAAGAATGGAGCATTCCAAGCTCAAAGAAGAAGATCATCTTACCCCTCTTTGATCTCTAGAGTTTGAATCAAACTTGATAATTATATTTATATCCAAAGCTCTATGATGAGATCTTTGTAGATGAAATACTCTAGGCAACTCATTCTCATTAGTTGTAGAGATCCCAAACCTACCCTCCTATCACCTTGGGCATCTCAAAGGCATCATTTGTAAGGTCATTAATCAAGTGTAGCTGAGGCATTGACGATGCAACAGTAACACAATCGTGGGAGCAAAGGAGAGCTGATTGAAGGACGGGAGAGCGGAGATTAGGCAACTCAAAGCGGCGCTGAACAAGGAGCTCATTGTTCGCTTCCCCAAGTGTAGGGTTGCGATGTAGTAATAAACTCGGTAAGACCGAGGTCGATCCACAGGGACTTATGTAGAATTTCACAAACTCATCCACAAGTATCTATTGAAATCTATTAACCAGAATGTTATATGAAATTGATATGAGTAACAAAAGTTGAATTAAATCGAAAGTAACTAATTATAAGAAGGCACTAGGGGTTCAAGGATCCACTTGTAGCAATCCTTGATGTTCAATCCACTGTGGTTTCTTATTCTCTCAACTAGAATCGACATTCCTGTCTATCTAGTCGGATGATAGATCTGTTAAACCAAACAGTCTGTAATATGTAAGTTCTATGCATAAGATTCACTCAATGCAGGCTGATCTGAGCATGCTCAATTGCATAGGTCATTCCCCTTTCCAAAAGGTCTAGTTCACAATCATAACCATCCTCAAGTCCTGTCACAAGACAAGGCTAGATCAGGATTTGAACTTGATTCAAATCACATGCACAATCCATACATATTACAGAAAAACAGAAAAATAGAACTTTGGTAGGAAGTTCCTTTATGAAGATCATAGTACTAGAGCGCACTCCGATTCCTTGGATCATACAGGTCTAGACCGTCACAAACCAATTAAGCAATTAAGTAATTCTCCCAAACATCCATGAGTCATCATAAGACTAAGAAAAACTACTCAAAAGCTTGTATAAACTTCAAACCATAGTTCATAATCATAAATTCCACACTTAAAACCACGTAACTATGAATTAAAACATCTTGGATCCACTACAAGCTTCACCTCTTAGCCCTAGCTAAGAGGTTTAGCTGTTCATGATCCAAGGAAACATGAAACAACTATAAAAAGCATGAAAGCAGCAAAGCAAACCAAAAGGAGTTGTGAAACTCCAATCTCCACTTCCACAGCCTCCAACCTCACTTAAACCCTTCTAGGATACCCTAGGAACAATCCCTAGGTGTCTTTTTATAGTCTGGAGGCTCCACAACTTCGAAAGAATCGAGAAATTGCGTAATACTTACGCAGCGCAGAGAAAATCGGACTATATCTGGAAGTTTCTAACTTCTTACGCATAGCCGACCGATCATGACCGGTCGGCCTCATTGGACAGCCACTCCAGCAAGCATGGCCGACCGGTCATGACCGGTCGGCCTTGTTCAACATCAGTCCAGCAATCATGTCCAACCGGTCATGACCGGTCGGACGTCTTCCTCCCTGTTCCAGCAGCCATGGCCGACCGGTCATGACCGGTCGGCCTTGTTCATTGAAGTTCCAGCATATATGGCTGACCGGTCTAGACCGGTCAGGCTTCCTTGGCCGACCGGTCAGCCTCTTTTCTTCTTGTTTTCTTTCTTTCTTTCTTCTGCTTTCTTCCTTCTTTACTTCCTTCTTTGCTTCGGCCCTCCTTTGAGTCTTCATCCAAGGTCCTAAACATGCTCTTTTCATCTTCAAATGGGTGGAGTTCACTCTCAATCCTGTAGTCACAAAACATGCATTAGATTCATCTATAAACCATGCAAACCTCGCATAATGAGTGATGAATTGGGGTTAGAATATGCACAATTAGGAGCTCAACACACCCCCCAACCAGGATTTTGCTAGTCCCGAGCAAAACATGCGTGAAACTAATCCCATTCTTCAAAACTCAACTCTCTTTCAGAAACCATCCTTCTATACATTCCAAGGTTCATAAGTGTAAGATTCAGAAAGATTAGGCGTTAAAGGTTGGAACCGTAAATCCTCAAAACATAATAAGCATTCATATGAAATTCCCGCTGATTGGTTGATAAATAGAAGGACTTGAACAAATTCAACCTAGTGTGGGTAGTGAAAATTCATCCCACGAGTTTCTAGGATTATCTTCTTCATAGATCAACTAGACTATAGAACTCAAGGTACATAGAGCCACATCAAGCCAATGACAGGAATTTGCCTTACCGTCCTTCCGACGACTTTCACACTACGTCCTATTTCCGGCTTTGGTTACGGGTAGACCATCCCCCGGTTGGTAGTAGGTAGCCCTAATCGGAATTTTCCACCATTTTTCCATCATTCCCAATTTCATCCTTCCTTTTCCTTTTTCTTTTTAAATTAGATAGGATTTTTAAAAATCCATATCTTTCATTATTTTCCCATGGATAAGGATGGACAAAGTACCCCCGGCCTGATCTCTCAACACCTTAATTCAAAGTCTAGCTAATCCATAAATCACATAATCCCTTCAACTCATGAAAATCGTGTAATGTGAACTAGGTGTAAAAGTGTTCAGGTTTTCTATCAATCACAAAAATAGGGGAGTTCACATATAAAATCATTATGCTATGAGAGATTCCAGACATCCAGCCCCATACACTTCATATCTCCTCCTCGTATGCTTATATCAACTTGAATGCATAGAACTGGTGTTTTCCGAAAGAGTTTCGAATTTTTGAAAAATCGAAAAAATTTCCACATGATTGGTTGAAATGTTGCAAAACGCTGGATTCATCCAAGTGATCCTACACCCCCCAACCAAATCTTGCATTGTCCTCAATGTAAAAGATGTGCAATGAGCAAAACATGAGAGCAATTTGAAAATAAAAGGGAGTGAGGAATGATAGTACCTGAGAGAGTGAAAAGTGAAAATCTTCCTCCTTCTAACAAACCTATGAAAAAGAAAGCAAAAGCAGTAAAATCCTAATCCTAACTACTCTATACCTCCATCAGACTAGGAGATCAATCATCCTAATACACAGGATCATTCAGAGGTATGGACATACCTTCTAAAGGGAAATTCTCAAAGAACGGCTTTAATCGCTGCCCATTTGCTTTAAAAATGTTGCCGTTCCTTGGATTCAACAGCTCGACAGTCCCATATGGATAAACAGTTTGCATAATGTAGGGACCGGTCCATCGAGATCTCAATTTTCCTCGGAAATAGATGTAAACGAGAATTATACATGAGGACTTTTTTATTGATCGTGAATGTCTTGCGAAGAATATTCTTATCATGGAATATCTTCGTCTTGTCCTTGTAAATTCTTACATTCTCATAAGCTTCATTCTGGATTTCTGCAAGTTCATTCAATTGTAGTTTGCGTAACGAGCTTGCCTTGTCAGAATTGAAATTCATCTTCTTAATAGCCCAATATGCCCTATGTTCCAACTCCACAGGCAAGTGACAAGCCTTCCCATAGACAAGTCTATAGGGAGACATTCCAATAGGGGTTTTGAAAGCTGTACGGTAAGCCCAAAGCGCATCGGTAAGCAGAAGCGACCAATCCTTGCGATCGGGGTTCACCGTTTTCTCTAAAATGTGTTTAATCTCCCTATTGGATATCTTAGCTTGACCACTAGTTTGTGGGTGATAGGGAGTGCTCACTTTGTGTGTTACGCCATATTTCTTCATTAAGGCTTCAAAAGGGCGATTGCAAAAGTGAGACCCTCCATCACTTATGATGACTCGAGGCGTTCCAAACCGGGAAGAATATTTTCTTTTAAAAATCTAATGACCGTTTTATGGTCATTATTCCGGCAAGGGATAGCCTCGACCCATTTGGAAACATAGTCGACGGCAAGCAAGATGTATAGGTTTCCAAAAGAAGATGGGAATGAGCCCATGAAATCGACTGCCCCAACAGTCAAAAATTTCGATTATTAAGATGGGATTGAGTGGCATCATATTTCTACGGGAGATTCTCCTTAATTTCTGACAAGGTTTACAAGCTTTGCAAAACTCATGTGTGTCTTTGAACATCGTGGGCCAATAAAACCCACATTGCAGAATTTTTGCTGTGGTCTTTTTAGCTGAAAAGTGGTCACCACATGCTTAAGAATGACAGAAGGAGATGATACTTTGTTGCTCATCATCTGGGACACATCTCCTTATGATTTGATCGGGACAATACTTGAATAAGTATGGGTCGTCCCATAGGAATTTCCGCACCTCCGAGAAGAATCTATCCTTATCTTGCTTTTTCCAATATGTAGGAATTGTACCTGTAGCAAGATAGTTAGCAATGTCCGCATACCATGGTAATTGGGAAACAGCAAAAAGTTGTTCATCAGGGAACATGTCATTGATTGCAGTCGTTTCAGGGGAATCAGTGAGGACAAGTCGAGAGAGGTGGTCAGCTACTACATTCTCTACTCCTTTCTTATCACGTATTTCTATGTCGAATTCTTGGAGTAGAAGGATCCATCTTAACAACCGTGGTTTAGCATCCTTCTTAGAAAGAAGATAGTTAAGCGCGGCATGGTCAGTGAATATAATGATCTTGGATCCAATCAAGTAGGATCTAAACTTGTCCAAGGCAAAAACTACGGCTAAAAGTTCTTTTTCAGTAGTGGTGTAGTTTGCTTGGGCTGAGTTTAGGGTTCTACTTGCATAGTAAATGACACATGGCTTTTTATCTTTTCTATGGCCTAGCACGGCCCCAATAGCATAGTCGCTAGCATCGCACATAATCTCAAAAGGAAGGCTCCAATCAGGTGGTTGCATTATTGGAGCGCATGTCAACATACCTTTAAGGGTGGTAAAGGCCTTTTGACATTCTTCATTCCACTTGAATGAATTTTCCTTTTGAAGTAGGTTACATAAAGGGCGAGAGAGTGAACTGAAGTCCTTTATAAACCTTCTGTAAAATCCTGCGTGTCCTAAAAAGGACCAGATATCTCGTATGCTTTTGGGTGGTGGGAGGTTAGAGATAAGATCAATTTTTTCCTTGTCCACCTCAATTCCATTTTGTGAAACGATATAGCCAAGTACAATTCCCTTTTGAACCATGAAGTGGCACTTCTCCCAATTGAGCACAAGGTTCTTCTCTTCAGATCTTTTCAGCACAGATTTCAAGTGCTCAAGGCACTCATCAAAGCTACAACCGAATACGGAAAAATCGTCCATGAAGACTTCGAGAATGGTCCCCACCATGTCAGAAAAGATGCTCATCATGCAACGCTGAAAGGTGGCAGGGGCATTACATAGTCCAAAGGGCATCCGTCGATAGGCGAACGTGCCAAATGGACATGTGAATGTAGTCTTTTCTTGGTCTTCACGGGCAATTTCTATTTGGTTGTACCCTGAATAGCCATCAAGGAAGCAAAAATGGGAATGACCCGCCAACCGTTCTAAAATTTGATCAACAAACGGTAGAGGGAAGTGATCTTTCCTCGTGACAGTGTTTAGCTTCCTGTAGTCAATGCACATTCTCCAACCGGTTGTAACTCTAGTTGGCACGAGTTCGTTATTGGCATTAGCTACGATGATTATTCCGGATTTCTTAGGCACCACTTGAGTTGGACTCACCCATTGGCTATCGGATATTGGGTAAATGATACCTACATCCAATAATTTCACCACTTCGGCCTTAACCACATCCTTCATGTTTGGATTTAGTCGTCTTTGTGGTTGCCGGGATGTCTTTGCATTTTCCTCAAGGTGTATGCGGTGAGTACAAATCAGTGGGTCTATGCCTTTGAGATCCGCAATTGACTATCCGAAGGCACTCTTGTGCTCTAATAAAGTGGCTATTAGCCTACTCTCTTGTTCCTCATCCAAGTGGGAAGAAATCACCACTAGATATGTCTCATCTCGACCTAAATAAGCATACTTTAGCTCACTTGGCAATGGTTTTAGGTCGAGTGTTGGTGCCTTGATGTTGGATAGGAGGGCCTTGTTCTCATTTACAGGCAAAGGTTCAATTGGGGCCCTCCATCTTTTATTGTCAAGTACTGGCATCATCTCTAGAATGGCATCCATCTCTTGTATTGTGTAATCATTTGTCTCATGAGAATGGGCCATGCATGCCTCCAAAGGGTTGGAAAATAGTGATAAGGGGACTGTATCCTCCACGAATGATTCGATCATGTTTAATTCGTGGACATCATCATCAACTTCCCGCGGTTGTTTGTATAACTCAAATATGTTAAGCTCAAGGGTCATATTTCCAAAGGACATTTGTACAAGTCCATTTCTACAATTGATAATGGCGTTTGAGGTAGCTAGAAACGGTCGTCCAAGTATGACGGGAATTTGAGCACTGGTGCCTATTACGGGATGTGTGTCCAAGACAATAAAATCTACTGGGTAGTAGAATTTATCAACTTGGACTAGAACATCCTCTATCATTCCTCTCGGTATCCGGATGGATCTATCAGCAAGTTGGAGTGTGGTTTTAGTGGGTTTCAATTCACCTAACCCAAGTTGTTCAGTAGACCGAGTATGGAATGAGATTCACACTTGCCCCCAAGTCGAGTAGGGCTTGTTTAATCTGGTAGTCTCCTATGATGCATGAGATGGTTGGACTACCTGGATCCTTGTATTTTTGGGGCACCTCTTGTTTGATGATGGCGCTCAAATTTTCAGCCAAAAGAACTTTGTTGTGAACGTTATGTTTCCTTTTGACTGTACACAATTCCTTTAGAAATTTGGCATAAGATGGTATTTGTTTTATTGCATCCAACAGCGGGATGTTGATCTTCACCTGCTTGAAAACTTCCAGAATCTTCAAATTTTTATCTAAAGGTTTAGGTGAAATCAACCTTTGTGGAAATGGGGCAACCGGCTTGTATTGTCTTTCCGGTTCTTTCTCTTGTGGAATATTGTTTGGGCTATCATCCTCTTTGGGAATTTTCAGGATCCTTAGGCTTTGAAGCCTTCACCGGATTAGATTTGTCAATTTCTTTCCCACCTCTCAAAGTGGTGATAGCTTGGACATGTTCCGTATGGTGGGAGGATGAGCTTGCATCTTGTATCTCATACTGGGTCCTTGGGTTAGGAAGAGGTTGAGCAGGAAGTGTGCCCTTCTCTCTAACACTAAGGTGAGCTTCAACTCTAGCCAGAGATGTTTTCAATTCATTGATGGCTTAGTTTGAATTTTGATTGAATTTCAATTGCTCTTGCATGAACCCATCTATTTTTAGAGAATTTGTCTTAGTTATACTCATTCTGGACCGATACGAATGCACCCAACATCTCTTCTAGTGATACTTTTGGAGTGTTGTTTGCATTTGCATTGGGTCCATTTCTCCAACTGAAGTTGGGATGGTTCTTCCAATTAGGATTAAACGTGTTTGAGTTTGGAGCACCATATTGCTGTTAATAACTGTTTATGGCATTTGTTTGTTCTTGTAAGATGCCTTGGACTGCTGAAATTGTGGGACAATCTGGTGTAGCATGTTGATTTCCAGCACAAATTCCACAAACAGTTTCAACTTCAGTGGAGTTGATTGTTTCTCCTTTCCTTAATTCCATGGCTTCGACCTTTCTTGTGAGGCTAGCCAACCGTGCACTTATACTATCTTCTTCTGATAAGACATACATTCCTCCCTTCTCCTTTTGTTGGCCAGTCTTGGAATTTGTTGGTTTAGATGTATCCCAAGACTGTGCACTCTCAGCCAATTCTTCCAAATAATCCCATGCTTCATCAGCTTCCTTATTCATGAACTCCCCATTACACATCATCTCTACAAATTGGCGCATGGGTGAAGTCTAGTCCTTCATAGAAAAAGCTTATAACCCGCCAAATTTCATAGCCATGATGTGGGCATGCGTTTAATAGGTCCTTAAACCTCTCCCAACATTGGAAGAAGGTTTCATCTTCCTTTTAGGCAAAGTTCATGATAAGGCGCTTCAACATATTCGTTTTGTAAGTAGGGAAGAATTTCTTTATGAATTCTCTATGCATATCAGTCCATGCACCAATTGATCTTGGCCTCAATGCATAAAGGCAACCCTTAGCTTTATCTTTAAGAGTGAAAGGGAAGAATTTAAGTCTCACCACATCTTCCGTTATGTTTGCAAAGTGCATGGTGGTAATTACCTCGTCAAACTCTTTGAGGTGTTGATAAGCACTTTCACTATCTAATCCATGGAATTTAGGGAGAAGTTGAATCACTCCCGGTTTCAAATCTACGTTCCCTGCATTTGGTGGAAATACTATGCATGAGAGAGTGCTCGTTCTTGCAGGTTGCAAGAAATCACGTAAAGTACTAAGTCGGGGAACATTCTCAACCACATTCTCCCCTATTTCAGTTTGATTTTGGACTGGGTTAGGTTGATTTGCAGCCATATTTTCAGATAAAATTGGAGAGTCTAGATGTCTCCTAGCACGTGGCTCTCTATCAATTCCTTCTACTATCCCCCCTTCACTTATGAGTCGGTTATTGGAATCCCGAGCCCAATGTGGCATGCAAAACCAAAAATAAGAAACAGAAAGAAAGAAGAATTCTTCCTCCCTTTTCTTAACTCTTCTCTAAGACCGAAGCACAAGGTGTCTTGCAATGGCTAGGCCAGAGCAAGGATAGAGACCGATTTCTCCTGGTCAATAGGGGTTCAGAGAACTCCCCACCCACTCTTTGAATCTTTTGAGAAAAAGTGCAAAAGAAGGAGAAAGAGGAGTAGAGATGAGAAAAGAAATCTCTGAGCACAAGGTGATCCAAGACGGCAGCGCCGACCAATAGGAATCCAGGTGGCAAAAAGGCCGACCTTTTAGAGATCCAAAAGGAGTCTCCACCCACTCTACAAGAGATGAATAAGATAGGAATAAATAGGAGAAGGAGAAGAGTAAGGTTTAGAAAGATAGAACCTGATTCGCACTTAAAAATCCTTGTATCTTCTTCAGCTTCCTAGAAATCTCCGAAAAAATAAACAAACTAAGTTAGTCCTAAAATCCTAAAAATCCTAAATAGATACTAATTTCAGAAATTTGTGAAAACCGTCAAGTTCCCCGGCAGCGGCGCCAAAAACTTGTTCGCTTCCCCAAGTGTAGGGTTGCGATGTAGTAATAAACTCGGTAAGACCGAGGTCGATCCACAGGGACTTATGTAGAATTTCACAAACTCATCCACAAGTATCTATTGAAATCTATTAACCAGAATGTTATATGAAATTGATATGAGTAACAAAAGTTGAATTAAATCGAAAGTAACTAATTATAAGAAGGCACTAGGGGTTCAAGGATCCACTTGTAGCAATCCTTGATGTTCAATCCGTTGTGGTTTCTTATTCTCTCAACTAGAATCGACATTCCTGTCTATCTAGTCGGATGATAGAGCTGTTAAACCAAACAGTCTGTAATATGTAAGTTCTATGCATAAGATTCACTCAATGCAGGCTGATCTGAGCATGCTCAATTGCATAGGTCATTCCCCTTTCCAAAAGGTCTAGTTCACAATCATAACCATCCTCAAGTCCTGTCACAAGACAAGGCTAGATCAGGATTTGAACTTGATTCAAATCACATGCACAATCCATACATATTACAGAAAAATAGAAAAATAGAACTTTGGTAGGAAGTTTCTTTATGAAGATCATAGTACTAGAGCGCACTCCGATTCCTCGGATCATACAGGTCTAGACCGTCACAAACCAATTAAGCAATTAAGTAATTCTCCCAAACATCCATGAGTCATCATAAGACTAAGAAAAACTACTCAAAAGCTTGTATAAACTTCAAACCATAGTTCATAATCATAAATTCCACACTTAAAACCACGTAACTATGAATTAAAACATCTTGGATCCACTACAAGCTTCACCTCTTAGCCCTAGCTAAGAGGTTTAGCTGTTCATGATCCAAGGAAACATGAAACAACTATAAAAAGCATGAAAACAACAAAGCAAACCAAAAGGAGTTGTGAAACTCCAATCTCCACTTCCACAGCCTCCAACCTCACTTGAACCCTTCTAGGATACCCTAGGAACAATCCCTAGTTGTCTTTTTATAGTCTGGAGGCTCCACAACTTCGAAAGAATCGAGAAATTGCGTAATACTTACGCAGCGCAGAGAAAATCGGACTATATCTGGAAGTTTCTAACTTCTTATGCATAGCCGACCGGTCATGACCGGTCGGCCTCATTGGACAGCCACTCCAGCAAGCATGGCCGACCGGTCATGATCGGTCGGCCTTGTTCAACATCAATCCAGTAATCATGTCCGACCGGTCATGACCGGTCGGACGTCTTCCTCCCTGTTCCAGTAGACATGGCCGACCGGTCATGACCGGTCGGCCTTGTTCATTGAAGTTCCAGCATATATGGCTGACCGGTCTAGACCGGTCAGGCTTCCTTGGCCGACCGGTCAGCCTCTTTTCTTCTTGTTTTCTTTCTTTCTTTCTTCTGCTTTCTTCCTTCTTTACTTCCTTCTTTGCTTCGGCCCTCCTTTGAGTCTTCATCCAAGGTCCTAAACATGCTCTTTTCATCTTCAAATGGGTGGAGTTCACTCTCAATCCTGTAGTCACAAAACATGCATTAGATTCATCTATAAACCATGCAAACCTCGCACAATGAGTGATGAATTGGGGTTAGAATATGCACAATTAGGAGCTCAACACTCATCCGACAAGTAAGGTTATCATTTGTTGAGAGTTCATCCACTCATTGAGTATATAATTTATTTATCAAATTTAATCTAAGGTCGTTTGTCGAACCTTGGCTTGTTAGTTGAGCCTAAAATTCTAAGGACATTGGTCGTTCCTTGACACGTTTGTTGGGCCTAAAGACTAAGGGCATTTGGCGCTCCTTGGCTCTTTGGCCGGGCCTAAACAAAGTCTCCAAGGGGGAGCCTCCGATACGGGAGTGAACGTGCGTTGGGTTGAGAGTTAGCCCTTGTCCAAAACTTCGTTATGGTTGAGAGGTGAACCGATAAAACCTTCGTGTAAAGGTTGAGAGGTGAACCTCATTTAAAACCTCTATATAATGAATGTCAGTGTGCTCAATGGGGTTGAGTACTTGAATCGGAAGTGGAGTAGACCTAAAGTCAAACCATTATACATGCCTGTGTTTGTGATTGAATTGAGCACATTGTTATCTTAGCATTGCATATTTAATTGTTTAATTATGAATACTTGATAGGAATGTATGCTAGGCACTAGATAGGTACATCCAAACACAAGATATACTTTCACTTATTAGAGTAGACTTGAGCTTTATGGTCCATACTTATAAAGTCTACTTAGATTTTATAGATTAAAAGCTTGATTTGTTTAATCATTTGATTATCTATGCATGCTTAGACTAGGTTGCTTATTACTTAAAACATATGCTAGTCTTATGATTGGACCCACAGGCTTGGAAGCCGAAGCTTTAATTGCTTACTTAGTTTAAATTGCTAAATTACTTAAGTAGGCCAATCGATTTTAAAAGGTCCTAACTACCTCCCTTAAGACTTAGCCATAATACTAGTTACTCTCTAAACTTTCGCACGCATACACCTAAACAAATATGTTAATCCAAAATGCATAATTTCAAGAGTTATTCTCTTGCTAGCTCCACACAGCTGTCGATGAAAGGACGATGGAGACTGTGGAGTACGTGAGATGGACTGCCACTACTACACTTGGACGTCTGATGGGCTGGACGCTGGATGAAACTGGAGCGTTGATGATGGAGGGCTGAATGTTGATGATGGTCTGGAATCTGGATGATGGTGGACGGCCTTAATGTGGAGTTCATGTGATGGTGGGGTCCACCATAGTTGCTGCTCACGTGGGAGGTAAGATGTTCCATCTGATCATCTTGGACAGTTGGAGAAGAGGACAATTCATCTGCTAATTCTTGGCCATGATGGGCTGCTGATTTCTTGGGTGTTGGCATGTGCGGAGCAAGAAGGTGGGGTCCACAGCACTGGATGATGGGTGGATGGACGTCCTCTGTTGGAAATGAGGTGAACGGCTGGGATCTGAGCTGGGCTAGCACGTGTCAGATGCTGGTGGGGTCCACTGATGTTGCCCGAGGTCGCCGTCCACCTGATTAACGTTGAACGGTTGGGATATAGGGGCTGCACACGCCTGGGATGAAGTTGCTCCACATGCTGAAGTTGATGGACGGTCCACTTGCTAAATGTGCTGGACAAAAGAGAATGGAGGAGTTGACGGTGGAGTCCTTGCCAATTGTCGGGTCCAGATTGAATATGAAGCTAGACGGTTGATGGGTCCACATGGTAAAGTCATCGATCTGTAAAATCCCTTGATCCATTGTAGACTCCGGGCACATTGGATGCTTTGGATTCCCTGCGATCGATAGACGAGATCTTAACAGTTGGATCGGTCAATCAAATCCTCCTATCTTGTAAGTATGCATTTGATCGTATGAATTGTGATCTTATCGGTTGACTTGTTGGAAAAGTTGTTGATCTGTACAATTCCTTGATCCATTGTCGACTCCGGGCACAGTGGATGCTTGGAATTCCCTGCGATCAACTAACGAGTGCTTCATGGTCAAATCAATCAGTTCAGATCACCATCTTTTATGAAATATGCAGTAGGTTTAACTGTTTCATCTTCTGATTGGAATGAATCTTTATTCGATTCCAGTCGAACTATAGTTGGACCAATGAATCAAATCTTGTGAATGAATCAAAGGTGGATCCCTGATGCCTTAGCCCCTTTTCTATTTTTGTCTTTCACCACACATAACTTGCTCCACTCTCGTGGATAAACCAAATTTCATCTCACTCACCTAAACTAATTCCTCTAAGTGTTCTTAACCCCAATCCCTGTGGATCGACCTCGGTCTTACCAAGTATTTTACTACTTCGCTACCTGCATTTGGGTGTGCAATCTTCAGATTGTAGCAAGTTTTTGGCGCCGTTGCCGGGGATTGGCATCGGTTTAAGAATATTTTTTTTGAATTGGTTTATGTATATATATTTTCAATAGTTTACTAACTTGTTTGTTTTGTTTTTAAGGGATTATCCATAGCTGTACATTCTTCTTCTCTGGGTAATATCCTTCCTTTTTTTTCTCTTTTACTATTCTTTCTAGATTTTCTTTTATTTTCATTAGAGTGTTATCGTGCCCATATATGATGAGTGGACACAGAAATACGCTAAAATTCTTCTAGAAGATGAAAGGCAATCAAAGCACAATGGTAAGGAACGCTCCATGCATGATTATCTACATGAGAACAATACACGTAAAGTTTCATCCGGTAAAACGCTCCGTGAGTATTGGAGTGAGAACAACGTATACGATGTTCCACCGGTTAAAACGTTGTGTGAGTATTGGAATGAGAACAATGTATATTATGATCCATCGGTTAGGTCGATGTGTGATTGTTTATATGGCTATGCTTATCAACAACCATATAGAGCGCCATCATACAATGCGAACGAACCTAATTGGCGGAACTATCAAAATTCCAATTGGAGAGACGGACCAACAATGAATGTTAACTATCCTCAAGGGCCCCCTATTTATGTGTCTCCACCAAAAAAGACCCTCGAGGATACATTGCAACTGGAAAGTACCTCGCAAATCATCAATGAGATGGAAACATTGACTGAGCACATGGAATCACACCTCACTAATGAGGAGGAAAGGACTCCCCTAGTTCAACCTCCGTCTAACCTAATTGAACAACTCGAGATGATTTATTTCAATTTTTCCGATATACTTGTTGAGCGTGACGGAGATACTATTACCTTTAGATATAATGAAGAGATTTAATGAAAGTTGACAAACCTGAGGAATCTGAAAAATCTGAGGGTGATAATATGATTGGTGATGTTCAACAAGATGAAGATTCAGAGTGTGCTTATGAGCCCGTGGTCCCGTTTCCCCAAAGGTTAATCCCTTCTAAGCCTCTAGTTAATAATCATGCCATGGAAATTCCCCAACAAAGTGATTTTGATACAATTCACCAAATTGACATGCCCAATTTCATTATGGATGAAGAGTTTTCCTGTATTCAATGTCCTAATTCTTTGGAAGATTGCTTGGCTCACTTTGAAGATTCAAATGATCCCATGATTTAAGAAATAGTGAACACCTTGCAAGACCTAATACATGAAAAGATGTTTCCCACTAATTCTCACTTAATACCATATATTGTGGAAGCACCGGGAGATTCTGATCATATAGAGAAGACACCACCATTTGAAGAATCATTTGAAGTCTCTCCATCGCTTTAGTCTTTTCAGACTGAAGTGGACCATTATTGGGAAGATCCGTTTTTTATAAACCATTGCCCAGTTAATGCATTAAGGAGATATCTTCTTGATGATGTCTCCTTTTCTCGTACATGTGGTGATAATTTCTATTGGCCCATAATGATTAAGAACACCCATGTACATTGCCGAGCAGGACTATGGATGGTCCTAATGCGAAATTTGTTGAAATACATGATGATCCTGCTCCAGTCTATTCCCTTAATTGATCTCCTAGTCTGATGGAGATCCATTTCCCTGCTTTCCTAGGATAGATTAGTTTAGATTAAGATTTCTTGTCTTTGCTTATGATTAGGTATGAATAAACTCGCTCGTTGATAATTCTCTCAGTTACTCTCTCACTCACTCCTCTTTTTGTTATTGCTCTCATATTATGTTACATTGCATATTTTCAACATTAAGGACAATGTTGAATTTAGGTTGGGGGGTGGGAATTCCTGCGGAATTTTATTGAGAATATTGTTAAAATTTTCTAGCCTTATGCTATTTAAAAAAAAAATCTATGAATTTATGTGATTTTGAAATAATTTGAATAGTAGAATAAAAAGGCATTTAGTGATAACAATGTTAAATTTTAGAGTTTAGTTGCTTCAGTAAATTTCAAAATTGAGTCCTTTCCATTAATTTTCTATTAGAAAATGATAAACATTGATTGAGTCATGAATTTTTACAGTTCACATCTAGCTTGCACTACCAGGATTTGAGTTTGATACTATAATGTTGACTTGATGATTGTTGAGAGTGATAGACACTAAGCCTGGAGATCCTTGTCTACTTTGGTTAAAAAAAAATGAAAAAAAGGAATATTCACAGTAATTTGGGGCAAGGATTTTCATCAATTGTCGTTACCATTACAAAACATTACCATAGTACGAAGTGAGCCCGTTGGAGTCTTCGGCTATCGGTTCTTGGTTCAAAAAAAAAAAAAGATCAAAAGTTGAAAAAAATATTGAAAAGAACAGTAGCAAGGTTCGGAATCAGTGACTTGGTTGATTTGACTATTCTCTTCAATCATCAGTGTTAACATGAAAATAGAAGACTGAACCCTTAGTTGTGTTAAGGCTAGACTTCACAGTGCACCATGGAACTCAATGTTTAGAATGCTTCTATTGAATGATTAATGCTTTGAACTCAATTAGGTTGTTGACTAAAGTAGCTAGAATCTAGGTTTATATATTCTCAAAACTATATGCCTTGGAAACTCTACTGTTTAGATAATTTGAAGGATCACATAAAACCTTTTCTTCTCTTTATCTTTGTTTCATCAGGAAATAAGAGGAAGTCTTAAGATTGTTTCGATTGGTGAAAACTGTCAAGGATAAGATTGATTGTAGTATTTTGAAAAATCCTTCGATGATTTTCGCATGTTTTGCTAGAGACTAGCAAAATGCTGGTTGGGGGGTGTGATAAGTACCTAATATTGTATAATTAACCCTGGTTGTTAAGGGCATTATCATTGTTTTTCTGGTTAATTATCCCTCATTAGGTGAATTTTCTGTCTAAGGTGATCAGGAGAAGTTGGGACAAGATCCAAGCCAATCAAGGCGATTAAAGGCCCAAAAGAAAGCAAGATCAACCATCAGGGCAGCTTGGAAGGAAATCAGACCGTAAAGATCAAAGGATGGATCATGTTCTATGGTGGACCGCATCACAACCGTTCATTTGAAAATCCAGGTTGTGTATGATGGTTATGATTAGGCGATCACACAAGTTTGGACGGTCAAGATTGGATGTCCACATGAGGGACCAACAATGCATCAAGGCGGGCCACACTTTCATGAGCATCAGATCAACTATAGTGGACCCCACTTTCCAACAGTCAGCTTTTAGACTTGCAAGGATGGGGCAAGAAGAGATCATCTCAAACGTCCAAACTGTTGGACGCTCCACAACCCATCACAGCCGTCCAAAGTGGACCCCACTACCATCAATCAATCCATCGTCCGTCCATGTGCAACAGGGGTTGGATGTCCTCATCACCATCATTCCACGGTCCATCACGCCCATCAAGGTGATCGGCCAGCAAATCAGCTTCCAACCATCCAATAGGTGGACCATCCCAACGTAGAACATCCAATGCATCTGCAATGTCCAAAGCTCGGCCTATCATCAAGTGCCCACTCAGCTCCTGCACGTATGCGCAAGGTGGAGCTTCCATCTCTAGCATCGTCATCACCGTCCATGGCTGGAGGCCGTCAAACCTCAGCCGTCCACTCACTTCAGCCATGGAGGTCACATCCATCATCACCATCCAATTTAGCAAGGTGGGCCATCACACGATCATCCAGCAGAGAAGGACAACTTCAGCCCTCCATCTGATGTCCAGATGAACAAAACCTCACCGTCCACACCACACTTACAACTCCACAAGATGGACCATTCATCCACCGCCCATCCAAAGTCCAATAGCTGGTTCACCCCATCATCTTCCATCAACATGTGCCAGCATGGCTGGTCTACAATCCAAATTTCAATTTCCACCATGTATGGACATCTCCACACTCTTGGACGTGTAGAATCAATGGTGGATGTCACCATCTTCATCAACGGTCAGGAGCATCCCCACGTACAGCAGAGGCTGAACGATTCCAGCCCTCATAGCACCATCCAGCGTCCATCAATGATCAGCCATCAATCCAGCCCATCTAACGTCAGCAAGGTGGACCCCATTTGCATCAAATGGCCAGCACATGTTCCTGCTGCATCTCAGCAGTCCAGCTCAGCACACGTGCTGATCATGGACCCCATCTCCAAATCTCCAGCAGCTCCAATTGCATAAGCCATCACAACAGCTGTCCATTTCTATAGCTGGTGGACGATCATCTAGTAAAGTGGCTCCAGCCCACACGTGCAGTCCACTCCAGCTCTTCAGCCGTCCATTAAGATGGCCCCATGCACAACGTCCAGCAACTGGAGAAGCTCCATCACATGGCTGCAAGAGAGAAGCTCTCTCTCTCTCTCTCACTCTCTCTCTCTCTAGCTCTCTCTCTCTCTCTAGCTCTCTTCCTAACACATGTGTAAGGCTTGGAATGCCACCTCATCATCCAAGCCTCACTCCATTCCCAAACGTCCAAAAAAATATGCTTTGGGTTTGGAGTGCCACCTAGGCTTGGAGTACTTTTTTGCCACATGTCATTCTAAGCTTAACTCCAAGCCCAAAAGTTTGCTTTGGGCACTCCAAGCCTAACTCCATTCCTGAACCTAAAAAAATCTGCTTCGAGTTTGGAGTGCCACCTAGGATTGGGAGGAGGCTTGGGAGCCTCTCAAAAGTCTATAAAAGGAGGCCTCTCCTCCTCATTTCAATCATCCCATTCTCTGCAACTCCCCTCTTCTCTTCTTTAGTTTTCTTTCTTTCTTTCTTAGTGTAGAGTAGTATAGAATTTTCTTTTGTAGAGAATTTAGTCTTCCATTGTAGCATGGTTGGCTAAACCTCTAGCTAAGGCTAGGGGTGAAGCCTTTGAAGAAATTTGCAAGCTATGGTTCTTTTGGTTCAACATTGTGTAGTGTAAATGTTGGAGTTCTCTTTGGTTGATTGGTTCGGTTATCCACCTCGGCAGACACTATTGTTGTGCAAGCCCCTTGATCCATCGTCGACTCCGGGCACGTTGGATGCTTGGGATACCTTGCACACCAATTAGCTAGTTCATGATCGATAAAGTCCCTTGATCCATCGTCGACTCCGGGCACATTGGATGATTTGGATTCCCTACGATCATCGAGCTAGTGCAGGTAAAGTCATCGATCTGTAAAATCCCTTGATCCATTGTAGACTCTGGGCACATTGGATGCTTTGGATTCCCTGCGATTGATAGACGAGATCTTAACGGTTGGATCGGTCAATCAAAGCCTCCTATCTTGTAAGTATGCATTTGATCGTATGAATTGTGATCTTATCGGTTGACTTCTTGGAAAATTTGTTGATCTGTATAATTCTTTGATCCATTGTCGACTCCGGGCACAGTGGATGCTTGAAATTCCCTGCGATCAACTAACGAGTGCTTCATGGTCAAATCAATCGGTTCAGATCACCATCTTTTATGAAATATGCAGTGGTTTAACTATTTCATCTTCCGATTGGAATGAATCTTTATTCGATTCCAGTCGAGTTATAGTTGGACCAATGAATCAAATCTTGTGAATGAATCATAGGTGGATCCCTGATGCCTTAGCCCCTTTTCTATTTTTGTCTTTCACCACACACAACTTGCTCCACTCTCGTGGATAAACCAGATTTCATCTCACTCACCTAAACTAATTCCTCTAAGTGTTCTTAACCCCAATCCCTGTGGATCGACCTCGGTCTTACCGAGTATTTTACTACTTCGCTACCTGCACTTGGGTGTGCAATCTTTGGATTGTAGCATTCATACAGGAAAAGAAAGTTTAGAGTGAATCTTCGGAAGATAGCAATGATGAGGATGATGAACTAGATAAAGGATTCAAGAGATTACTCAAATTTGAGCGAGGTAAGAGTTGTGAAAAAAATGATGATAAATTTAAAGGAAAATCATTCAAATCTAAAACCGTCCAATATTACAACTATGATGGATATGATCATATTGCCAATGAATGCCAAGCAAAGCCTAAAAGACGTGGAAAGAAGGCTATAGCGCACTACAGGATGACACGGAGGAGTCTAAATCTAAATTCGGTGACTCCATCAGTGATGAGAGTAACAAATCAGTGAGAATTCTCATGGCTACCACCACTACCTCTTTTTTCCCTAATCTGAGAGAGGATCTCAACCATTTTCCCTTCTAGGAGAAGGAGTTCCTAACCCCTCGCCTCATGATATATTTTATGAGGGTAGTGAAAAAATTAGTTACCCTTAGGAAGATCAAACTAGAAATAGTTAATAAGGGTAGCTAAGAACTGAAACTATAGGTAAATCTGAGGATTTCAGCCTCATTTGTGAGCCTAGGGGCATATCAGAGGATTCAAGTCTCATTAGCCCACCTTTGATAGTTTAGCTTTATTTTTACTTGGTGTATTTATTGCTAAATTATCATCTGTTGAGCTCTGACTTATGCATATTTTAACCCCATTTCATCACTAACTATGCATGGTTTCTATGATTAAAAACTTATCTAATGCATACTTTTGTGATTGTAGGAATAAGAGAGAGACTTCACCAATTTAATGACAAAAGACTCTTTCTAACATCATTGGAATATCAAAGGAAAAAAGGCCAAGAGGTGGAGAAAAAAGCAAGGAGAGAATAGAAAAAAGAAAGAAAGAAAATTCAGATTCAGAGAGGTTCGACTGGTCATAACCGGTCGGACCCCCTTGCTGCCTACACTGGAACATGCTGGACTAAAAATTGGTGGGTCTGACCGGTCATGACTGGTCAGCCAATGTCCAGAAATTTAAACTTTCCAAGTCTGGTTCTAGATTTTCCTGCGCAACTTGTTGAGCACTTAAATGTGTATATTCTAACTCCATTTCATTACTAACTATGCATGGTTTTCAAGCTTAAAGACTATTCTAATGCATGGTTTTTGTGATTATAGGAATGAGAGAGAGTTCACTCAATTGATGACTACAAGAGCATATTTAGGACCCTTGGATGAAGACCCAAGGTGGGCCAAAGAATCATGAAGAAAGAAGGAGAGAAGAGAGAGAAAGAAAGAAATAAAAAAATGGAAAAAAAAGGAAGGCTTGACCGGTCAAAACCGGTCGACCATCCCACTTCTCCTTTGTATGAAGCCCCTGGAGTAAGACCAGCCCAGTCCGACCGGTCAAGACTGGTCAGCCAATAGGTCAAGCACCACACTGTGGTCTCTGGACTGTTTAAAGACATGTCTGACTGGTCAAGACTGGTCGGCCAGCCCAGTCCGACCGGTCATGACCAGTCGGCCACTTGTATTTCGCTGGATTTTAGTAGCTTCTCAATGAAGCTCTGAGTTTTGTGCGCAATTGCGTAAGTAGTGCATAATTCTGGAAGATTCTAAGGCGGTAGGGCCTCTCCACTATAAAAGAGGACCTAGGGATCATAGCTAAGACATCCTAGAAGAGATCTACGAAGGTGGGAGGCAGAGAAAGATGGAATCGGAGTTCTACAACTCCCTCTAGTTTGCTGCTTTCTAGTTCATGTTTTTAGTTGTTTTCATGTTTCCTTGGATCATGAACAGCTAAACTTTTTAGCTAGGGCTAAGAGGTGAAGCTTAAAGTGAATCTAAGATGCTTTAATTCGTTTTTATGTTTTCAAGTTGAATTTTCATTAAAGAACAATGGTTTGAAGTTTGAATGAAGTTCTAAGTACTTTTCTTAATCTTATGATGGCTCATGGATGTTTGAAAGAGTTGCTTTAATTCTTAATTGTTTTGAATGAGTCTAGACCTATTTGCTCCGAGGAATTGGATTCAAGACGCTCTAGATTTGGATTCTCATGTGGGAACTCCATGCCAAGAGTTCTACTTTTCTGAAATTTCTGCTTATGTGTGATTGTGTATGTGATTTAAATGAAGTTCAAATCATGATCTAATTATGCTTCGTAACAGAGTTTAATGATAATTATGATTGTGATCTTAATCTATTGGAACTAGGATTGACCTATACAATTGAGTGTGCTCAAGTCCCAACTTGAATTGAGGGAATCATATATATAAATCACACATATGACAAATTGTATGTTATAACCGCTCTATCATCCGACTAGATAGGATTTGATTTCGATTCTAGTTGTGTAATTGGGAAACCTCAGTGAATTATGCGTCAAGGATTGCTACAAGTGGATCCTTGGACCCTTAGTACTCTTTTATATTGATTATATTCACTTTTAATTTAAGAATTCTATCTACATTCAATTCTAGAAATCTGTTTGGTTAGCTCTCAATTAGAAAATATCAAAAGTAATTTTGTGAATTCCTAACGTGTCCCTAAGAACAATCTTAGTCTCTACCGAATTATTACTATATCGCAACCCTATACTTGGGGAAGCGAACACAACTGCGCAAACCTTATGCAGATTCTTGAAGATTCTATGGCAGTAGAGCTTAAATGCTATAAAAGGACACATTTAAGCTCGTCTAAACTCACCTTAGAAGAGTCCTACAGTAGTCGGAGGTGGAGAATCACAAATTAGGAGTTCTACAACTCTGTCTACCTAGAATTTCTCTAGTTTTTCATGCCTTAGTTTTTCTGTTTTATTCTAGTCTAATCATCTCCATGGTTGGCTAGACCTCTTAGCTAGAGCTAGGTGAAGCTTGTAGTTATCTTTGATGTTTTAATTCATTTTTAAGTTTTAAGTTCGAATTTAAAGTTGAACAATGGTTGTTTCATATTTGAATGAAGTTTTAAGTTCTAGTTCTTCTTTGATCTCTTGATGTCTCTAGTTTCATGTGATGCTTAGAAGATTAAAGCTTAAATTCTTACTTATTATACAGGTTCTAAACCTATACAATTCAAAGAATTGGATTCCCTATGCTCTAGAAATTGGTTCTTAATGTGGGAACTACTCCAACTAAAGTTCTAATCTTTTGAGAATTCTGAGATAGTTGTAGTTCATTAACATGCTTGGATTCAAGTTCATATTATGACATTAGTTGAATCTAGTAATAGGATTTAATGATTATCATAGTTGTGATCTTAACCTATTGGAAATAAGATTGGCATATGTAATTGAGTGTGCCCAATGCCTAACCTGTATTGAGGGAATCATGTTGAAGAATAACATTTGTTTTGGATTGTTTTGATATAATAACTCCTCCATGTCCTGGCTAGATAGGATTAGATTCCAAATCCAGTTATGTAATTAAGAAACCTATACGAATTATGCATTAAGGATAGTTGTAAGTGGATCCTCGGTGCTCTAGTGTTTTTAATCTTTACATTCATCCTTAAGTTTACAGATTTCATTATTCACATCAATATTCAAATATCCAGATTTAGTTCACCTTCATTAGATTTCAATTAGAGTTGTTTGAAGAAGTTTTGTGAATTTTCGATTGATCCCTGTGGACGATCTCGGTCTCTACCGAATTATTACTACATCGCAGCCTTGCACTTGAGGTGAGCGAACATCATCCTGCAAAGATTAGCTAATCTTGCTGAATTTTATGCTTAATGTATGTTAATCTATACTTGGTCATTATGCTTTCATGATTATCTTAAATGACCAATTATGCATGATTAACTATACTTAGATAATTACATTTTCTCGATTAATCATGTTCCTTGCATGCTCCATGTTTTAATGTTCGTGCACCCCATACACTCCTTAGTTAGCATGTGCTTATTGTTATAACTGCGACATTCTACCTACTCTTACCTTAACCTTAATAGATATATCATTAAGGGGGAGAGATTAGATTGTCAATTGCTGACAAAAAGGGGGAGAAAGATCAAGTCCCACCAAAACTAGTTTGATATGTTTTGTGATACAGGGATTGTCGGGTTATGGGGGAGTAATTGAAGTGGAGCTACTTAGTTAGTCATGTCAAGAGTCCTGTAATTATTTCATTATCAATGTAATCTCTTGTACATATATTTTCTTCTGGTAGGTTAGGTTTTGTATGTAATTGACAAATGGAGAGATTGTTAATGTATTTTTCTATGACATACTAGTACACCTTATTAGTCAATTACATAGGTTAGTGAGTCTAGTATCGGTTGAGATTAAAGAAGACAAAGACCGAAGACTTAAACGGACATGTTGCATTAAGGAAGAAGAAACAGGTAAAAGAGATGCATTGGTGAGCCTTGAAAACCAAAACCAAAACCCAAATATCTAGATGACCTTAACCCTTTAAGCATACTTGTAGTCATTTTAGATTGGACCTAGGCGTCCCAAACTTCCACCCAAAGAATGGCCAAAGAGGCTGTATATGCTACTGTAAAACACAACTCAAACAACATGCATATCAGGGTTGCCGACCAGTCTGGACTCCTAGCCTACCTGTTGTCAGACCCCAAAATGGGACAGCAAGCATCACTATTTCCCAAGCCTAATTCTACCGATCGTCCGACCAGTCATGATCGACCCAGTTAGAACAACAAGGATCATGCTTGTCCAGGCCATGCTCAACAGGTCGGGTCTCAAAATACGACCGGTCGCCAACCCCTGGCCGACGGGTCAACTAAGAGTCGTTTGTGATCATTTTCTATCCGTTGAGTCTTTCTTTATAACATGGTTTGGCTCGATCTTTGGGAAAGGGAGAGAGATATTAGTACATTAGAAGCCATCTTGATTGTCCATACCATTAGGCTCTAATCCTAAGCATTTTAAATCATCTTCCTTATATTTAATAATAAGATGGAGCATTCAAAGCTCACGTACAGATGTTCTTGCTTTCTCTTGATCTTTAAATATTTTAAGCATAGATAGATCTTTTGTCTAAAACTCTCTAAAGATCCTATTAGGTGGAATTCATTTAGGCAACCAAATCCTATTAGTTGTAGAAAATTCACACCATCTCCTATCACCTTGGGCATCTCAAGAAGATCAAATGTAAGGCGATTCATCGATGGAGCTGAGGCATTGACAACGCAGTGGTAACACGATCGGAGGAGCATCGAGGAGTTAATTGAAGCACGGGAAAGCAGAGATCAAGCAACCTAAGAAAGTGTTGAACAAGTGCCTCATCCGACAAATAAGTTGTTAATTTGAGAGTTTGATTGCACTCCTTCCTCGTGGAGGATTGAGTGTGGGATTTTAAATTTATAAACTTGAATAAGTCTTTAAGGGGAGCCTCCAGCAGGAGCATATGCTAGGTTCTATGATTAGAACTGAATGGTAGGGAGGATCCTTATCAAACTCCTGGGTTAGATGAAACTCATAAACATCTTGGTTGAGAGATAAACAAATAAAATCTCCGTCATAGGTTGAGAGGAACTTTGTTTAAACTTCCCGATAAGGTGGAACTGATTTGAAACACCTAGGTTGGGAGGAACCTAATTTAAACTACCTAGTGAATACCGGCGTTCTCATAGGGATGAGTACTTAAGCAGAGAGTGGAGTGGACCCAAAGTCGAACCACTAGACATGCTTGTGTTTTTTATTGATTTAAGCACATTGTTATCTTAACATTTTATGTTTAATTGCTTAATTATGAATGCTTGATAGGAATGTATGTTAGGCATAAGTTAGGCATATCCACACACAAGATGTACTTTCACTAAGTAGTGTAGACTTGAGCCTTATGATCCATTATTTAATAGTCTGCATAGGTTGCATAGATTAGTTTCTTGATTAGTTAAATCATTTATTTATCTATGCATGCTTAGGCTAGGTTGTTTAATTGTTTATTATATGCTAGCCTTGTGATTGGACCCACTTAAGCTTGGAAACTAAGTGTTTTACTTAATTAGTTTATAATTACTAATTAGTTAAATTAGGTAAGAGGTTTTCAAAAGAAATTTTTCAACAATCCTACTCAACCCCCCCCCCCCCCCCCCCCCCCCCCTCCAAAGGACTTAGCGATAGTTCTAGTAGCTCTGCAAGCTTCTGCATGTAAAGCGTAGGGTGTCAGGTTAGACTACAGACGCAATTTCAAAGTGTCCATAACCAAAACAGTTGAAACATTGCGTATCTTTAGACTTAAGTTTCAAAAAACCAGATTTTCCTTTTTTCTTCACGAAAAGATTTTGAATTTCAACTTTCTTTTTGTTTTTAAAAATTTTATAAAATTTCTTTGCAAACAAAGCTATATCATCCTTATCTTATTCATTGTCTGGATTTTAACCATTTATCGTTGAGGAAGACTTAAAAGATTTAAGGGCAATTGACTTATTCTTAGGAGCCGTGAAATTCAATTCATAAGTTTAAAGAGATCTAACCAACTCTTCAACCTTCATTGAGTCGGTGTCCCTCAATTCTTGAATAGAAGTGACTTTAGAGTTGAACATTTCTGGTAAGGATCTCAGAATTTTAGCACAAATCTTGCTCTCTGGGACACTCTCTCCAACACTCCACATAGAGTTTACTATATCGTTTAGTTTTATGTAGAAGTTCATGAAAGATTCATTTTCTTCCATATGGATTTCCTCAAATCTAATTGTGAGGATTTGTATTTTGGACTTTTTCACAATATTTATACCCTCATGAATCATTATGAGTATATCCCATGCTTGCTTTGCTGATTCACATGAAATGATTCTTTTGAATTCATCAGATAAAAGAACACAAGTTATAGCATTTAAGGATTTAGTATTTATACTACTTTTATTTTTCTTAGTAATAGTCCATAAATTATAGGTTACTTCTTTCATAGATTTTGTTTTATCATCAGTCGTTACTTCAATCATTAGAGGAGACCATTGGGTTATTATGGCTTACCACACATTCTCATCCATGGATTTTAGAAAAAATTTCATCCTGGCTCTCCAGTATGAATAATTAGTACCATCAAAAGGAGGTGATATGAAAACGGATAAGCTTTCAAATTTAGACATTTTACAGCTCCGGATCTAACTCTTTGGATTGAAAATCTACATAAGATAAACATGCTCTAATACCACTTGAAAAAGGTGGAGCTATAAATGTTCTAGAGGGGGAGGGGTGGTGAATAGAACCACCAAATTCTTGCAATCTCAAAATACAATCAGAATAAAAGCACAAAATTAACAAGAATAAGCAAGACAATAAACAATCTGAAATCTTCTTCAAAACGTAGGACAACCTTTCACTTAAAAACTTAAGTATGACAAATTTATATCACAATTTTAGATTTGACAAATATCAACAACATAAATAAAGAATAATCAACCACCACAAAAAGAGTTATAATGGTTCATTGCTTAAAAACTGTACTTACTCCACTCTCAAAATTACTTCTCCTTATAATTTTGGTTTTCCACTTTAATAAACGTTTTCACAAGTTCACATTTAAAACCTGATACAACGAATTATGATTTTCACAGGTTATCACAACAAAACCTTAAATGAGATTTTCACGAGCAATTTCAAATAAACCCAAAGAGTTAAGAGGAAAAATATTACCAATCTTCTTGAAGTCGAAGATGATGAAGCTTCAATGATGCAGTGATTCGATCTTTAAAGAAGATCAACCAATATAGTTTGAATAAGATGGATTTAGGGATTTATAAAAATTTCTCTAACAGCTGCAATTTCAGTTTTCTATTCTCATGTTGAGAATAATCTCTCTTAGATAGTTAGATTGCTTGAGAAGAGAACTGAGATAGTTATATAATAAACTAGGAATTAAGAGCAGATAGCTAGACTATAAAGGAGGACTTTTTCACCAAAGAGAGAATATTTTCGTGATTTTTCTTGATAGAAAATAGAGAGAAGAAAGCCCTATTTATAGCAAAAAATTAGGTTTTCGGGTGACCTAAGTTCCAAACATTTTATCCCAACGACTATAAGATTTCAGGGGATAAGCATTAGTTAAAAATTTGGCTAACCCAAAATGCGGTTCGGTTGACCCGAGTGTAATTTGGTTGACCCAAGACAGGGTTCAACCGACCTGAGTTCAGGGTTCAGAAATCAATTTCAAATTTTAAAACTTCACCGAACACCTTTGGGCTGACCGAAGCTTATTCGGCTGGAAGACCACAGGGTCAAGCTGATCAAATTTCCTCTGAATTTTCCAATTATACTTGCTAGAAACTTGGCCGAAGTTTATGGGCTGGTCGAAGATTCCTGGGTTGACCAATTATAGGGTTAGGCTAGCCAAATTTCTTTAAACTATGATTTTAAAATAATTTTATAAAGATTAACTTAAAAGCCATATAAATTCACCCAACTTAGGGTCATCCCTATGGTCAATTTTACCTTTAACATATATGATTTATCTTTGAAGTTTTGCCATGACTTCTATTGTAGAGTCGATAGTATTGATCTTGATATGTTTGTTGAGGTTGATTTTTGTCTTCTCAAAACACTTGGCTTGCACACACAACATCATGCACTGTTCTATTGTTTGCGAAATTTTACAATACGGTGATTTTCAATGGTACTAAAGTATGACTAAAGGTTGTTTGGTCGATAACCCATCCATCCACCCCGAGTTGGATTTACCTGAAAATTAGCATTCCCACTCATCAATAGTGTACGAATTGGACTAGACCGATCGGCCTGGTTTGGATTGAATCTAGGCCATTGATCTTGTTTTTAACGGATTTAATTAGTCCGAGATCATATTAACGTCAAAGTCGAACCCTAGCCTAATGTCAATCTGCTGAACACATTTGATTGCTAAGATCATCGGACGGATGTCTCAAAATATGAGTTTTGAACAATCTAGCCTGTACAAACTTCCTGAATTGACATTGATGGGATGCGCGACGTGCTTAGGTAGCTGCATATGGCAATTAATTAAATGCACCCAATGGCATGCAGCACGTTCAAGGATGCCCTGGATGTTCATACTTAGGTGGTCGTGTTTGGCGAATTTACCATTGGCATCTTTGATGTGGACCCCGACCCCACCTTGATACGGGTCATCCATCATGTGGGGCCCACCATCAAAATAATTGTCCATCATGTGGGGGCCACCTTCAATGTCCACAGCCCATCATGTGGTGCCTGCTTTGGATATGGGGCCATTCATCATTAGGGGCCGAGGCACGTGGGGCCACTTTCCATATCAACTGCCCCCTCCTGTGGAGCCCACCTTTGATATGGACCATCCATCGTTTGGGCCCCACCTTCAATGTGGACCGTCCATCATATGGGGCCAGCTTTGGATGTGGGCCATTCATCATTAGGGGCCTACCTTTGATGTGAACAATCCATTATGTGGGCCCACCTCAATGTGGGCCATCCATAATGTGGGACCACCTTTGAAGTGGACCACCAATCATGTGGGGCCTCCTTTAATATGGACCATCCATCACATGAGGAAGGAGAGAGATCTGAAAACAAGAAAACGAAAACTCACAGAGATAAGTAACTTTCATCACATATAAGGTAGTTTTACGACAGTACTCACCAAACTAATTTAAGTTTTTTTAAACAAAAGTAACTTATTAAGTTAAAAAGTTACTTTTGGGTGGCATCCAAACAGGCATTTAGTGATATGACCCAATTGTAAAATAAAGACTTCTTAAAGATCAGTGGGTGGTTACATCTAAATAAAAAGAAAAAATGAATTTAACTGTTTATGTCTAAATTAGGCCCAAAAAATGGTTGGCATTTCATGAAAATGCTTAATTTACGTATTATTATACCAAAAATCACTCTTCGGGTAGCTTTAAAGTTCCAGGGTCCAACTACTTTTTAACGTGGCTGAAGAAATTAGGTCGATACCTGTCTTTCAAACTTTCGACTCCCAAATATATGCCGTCTTTTTCGTCAACGACTCATATGCGGGCCACCACCACTGAGAATTATATTATCATATCTACGGTCTTTTTAAGTCTTCATCGAGGTAAAAATTCATGTGCCGTTTCCAGCAGTTTACACGGTTATGTCCTGCTATAATGAAAGTCGCAATTCATAGTTGAAATGGAGGTCCGAGTTACACGTTTGTACTATATTGGGAGCGCGGATCTCAAAAATGAGAGTGTGAGTTACAACTTTGTACTATATTGAGAGCGCAGATTGCAGAAATGGAGGTGCAAGTTGCACGTTTTTTTGTATCAAGAGAACGTGAATTGCCTCTGCCCTCGGGCACAGGAAGTTGTCGTGGACTGCCTGTTTTGAATGCTACCCATTAGAAACTTTGTGGGGGCTACGGAAGTTTTGTATCAGGATGTGTTTGACTCAAAATTCCATCATTGGAATGCTTACATTATGCCAAGAATACCATACCCTAATAATACTATAGACACCCTACCTAAATATCAAAGACACTATTCTTGAAATAGCTGGCTATATCTCGGTGAAGCTGCACCTAGAGCTCCCCATGGCTGTTGAACACCCGAAAAAGTTTAGAGGTAGAACCCTTGACTTGTCTCAGATAAGGTTACTGGACCCGATCTAGAGATTTTAGACTTCCGAACCCTCAAATGAAGCCTTTGAACAACACTTGCCAAATTTACAATCCTGGCTATATTTTGATAAAATTGCACTTATTCGCCAAAAAGAGCCTTAAAAGCCAACCAAAAGGAAAACATCAAGGCTGAACCTCATTCCAACGAAGATGAACGGCTTAGATCCCCCAAAAATCCCTAGCCATTAGAAGTCACATCAGCAATAAAATGAGCAGAAGAAAGGTAAGGAGCATGGTCGCTGGATGAAGAACAGGTTTACGATACCATTGGCCTCTCATAAGCCAATGGAATCTTAGCACCATTTTTTGCAGATCACTAATATAGATACCCCCTGACATGTCTTGCATGGCCGAAATTCATCAAGTGTCCACTGTTGGCTCGTCGGGCGCTAGAGTTGTACATGAGCCAAACCAAATTGAGCTTGGTGCAGCTCGGCTCAGTTCGGCTAGCAACCTACCCCAACCTGAGTTTCGCTCAGCTCGGTCCTCGAGCCTGACTGGCGAGCTCGGCTCGATTTGGCCAGCAGCTCGGGCTAGCTCGAGCCAAGTTCGAGTTCGAGCTTTCGAGCCGAGTTCGAATCGACTAGGAGGAAAAACTAAAAAGCGGGCTTAGACGATTTTATTTTTATTTTTTTATTTTTTATTTTTTTTATAAAAGGATAGGGGTTAGGATGCTCAAATTTGATCAATATTATATGTATATTATATATTATATATTTTAGGTATTTAAAATTGGGTCGTGTCACACCGAGTCAAGTTCGAGTTGAGCTTCAAACCGAGTCGAGTCGAGCTCGGGTCAACTCGAACTCAAGTCTAAATTATTTCGAGTTCAAAAAAATTAGCTCAGCTCAGCTCAAACCTAGCTTTCGATCCGAGTCGAATCGAAATTATTCGAGCCGAGTTGAGCGAGTTAACTGAGCTAGCTAGGCTCGTGTTCAGCTCTACTAGGAGCCAACATTTGAGTATATAAATTTGACCCCCCAACACCTAACAATAATAATAGTAGAAGCAGTAGAGATTAGGTCAAAACGCCCATATAAAAAGGTGGCTCTGCCATCTAGGAAGTCCAAAATTGTCATACTTATGCTTAGATCCTGCTCAACACAAAGCCAACTACTAAAACAATGCCAACTTGTCAGAGAAAGTCAGTTAGTTCAAGAGTAGGGTCAGAATCAGGGACATCCGATCAACATTCCTTTTGACCAGAAAGGGTGTTTGATTTCCCTTTTTTCTTTCTCACATTTCAATCAAGTTCAGAACGCAGTCCCAGCATGTCATGTGCCATTTTATTTTAATTACCTTTATTTTTACTTATTACTTTGCTCGCTACCCCAGAATCACTTGACTCTGCATAGCAAGGCTAAAGAAAGAAAAAAAAAATCAATATGCTAAAGGCACTAGAGCGCCAATGATCCACTTGTGGTTATTTTCGATTCATTAATCTAACTAGGTCTCTCAACAACTCAACCAGAATCGAAGTCCTATCTCTAGCCAGCGGGAATTTGAAACCTATAGATATTCATAAGTCCAACAGCATGATCATGAACATAAAGTGTCTAATTACCTTATTCTAATCTATTCAATCTGGGCTGGTTTTGCAGCATTGCACAGGCTTGGAAGTGGAGGAATCAGATTAAAGAACAATAGTGATTATAGTGTTCATGGTGGACAAATGATAGGTAGTGTGGTACTGAAAGAGTAATGTTGTATTTTGTGGAGGTGGTATACAGGCTTCGAGTTATTTATTCTTTGCTTAACTTATTGACATGTAAGGTGGTTCACTAGAGACTCGTATTGAAATTGACTTGTGGGATCTTGGCTTGTTTGACTGGCGAGTCAACCAACGTGGTGGATTATACTTTTAACTCAAGATCTTCTTCTAATCAACCAATTATCTAACAAGATCTTCTTCTAATCAACCAATTATCTAACAAGTGCAGCTAATCCTATTATTATCTTGAGAAATGTCATCCTGATGTTTGGATAATCAACTTACTTTCGGATGCGCTTGGCCAGTGTTCTGCCATGAGTTGCTGTTGGCTAATCACACAAGAAGAAACAACTAGAAATGTTAGTCCATCAAGACCATTAAAAGTATGATTGTAAATTAATTTTTTTTTTTTAAATTAAAATCTTTAAAAAAGAGGAAAGCCAAGCCTAATGGTCTTTATCTGGCCACCCGAGGGCCGAATTCTCCCTGCACGGAGGTCGCACACTTCCGAATAAAGGTTTCTGAGCCAGTTTAAGCTTAACCATCGCCTTACACATTTCCTATATAAGCTTATCTTTTTCTTTCCATCTTTTAATTACAGTGGCACTACTCTTCTGGCAGAAAGGGACAGAACACACATGTACTACAAGACAAAACATAAAAGACAGTTTTATCTTCTTTTCTTTTTTATTTGAAATATTTTAAGATGATCAGTCACTACTTACTTTATTGCAAGGGTACTAATAACCCTCTTTCAATTAATAAGATCGGGTTGACAGACTTTCAAGGGCATACACCCCCAGCACTTAAAATATAATATAAATAATAGATATTTAAAGAGGAGAAGCGCCCAGTGTTATGAGAGAGCACTTGTAGTTTATAGTGCTCCTAGTTGCACCGGTTCTATTGGACAATCCAATCAATCAATCTGAACTGTCCATTAAGTTTATAATACATTTTACAAGTTCCCAGTAAAATATTAGACTAACACGTAATGATCTAATCCATCTTTGAATTGGCTTTATTTGCTATATATGGCCTTCCAATTTCTCCCAAGCGATGGATGGTAGGGGTACAAATGGCTAACAGAAGTTATTCTTTAGTATCATAAGCAATTAATTCATGGTGGGCTCTAAAAAATAGATGGATCTATTTTATCTTATTTTATTTCTATGCAAAAGATCTTGAGCCGTTCATATTATGGACATTAACCAATGGTTGATATTGTCAGACGGTTATGGTGTTTGCAGGGTAGCCAATGTACAATATTGGACGTAGATTAATGGATTGAACTTTATCCCAATTCAAATAGTAGGGCGATGAGAGGAGCACTGGAGTGTTTCTTAGAGAAACCCTAAAATATTTAAGCAATTTAAATACTTTAATTAAGCAACGATAGGCGGTGGAGTAGTATTCTGGCCACCCTTTATTATTGCTTTTATACACTTAAGGAGTTGATCTGGTGAGTGCCATGCACGTCTCCTAGTTTCTCCGATGAGCAAACCCTATCGATTTGCCCTATTATATTGACACGCGTCCTCGGCTCTGGATTTAAATGTACGGAAGCAGCGTGTCAATCGTAATGTTTGCGTGAGATCCACTCCGTTCATCATTTGTGACAGAAAATACTAAGACTTGATCCCAGAAATCGAGACCATTCAAAATATAAGTGGGCCACACCCATAGGGAAGAACGGGATAGGCCGCACACCATGGAAATTTTCTTGAGACCCGCCAAAGTGTTGGATAAAGTAGATATCTGGTTGGACGTCATATATACATATCATATCGCGGCGTTTTTTTTTTTTTTTTTTTTTTTTTTTTTTTTTTTTTTTTTTTTTTTAAGATTTCAACCGTAAATGTCTCTATTCTCACGTTTGGGTCACTTGAATTCTGGATTGGCATGATACTTGAGCATACCACCAAAAATGGGATGGCTCAACTGATGGACGTACGGATTAGCATGGTGGGACTATAGAGATTCTGTTGCCTGCCCCAGGAGGAGAGGGACCCGGATTGCATAGAGTGCTGATCAGTGAACTATGTTGGGCCCACCGTGATGTGTCCTATCCACTCTATCCAGCTGTTTTCCCGACCTCATTTTAGGGCGTGAGCCCAAAATCGAAGCATATCCAAAGTTCGGGGTGGACCACACCACAGGAAATAGTCGCATAATGACATGTAACCTTCCTAGAGCTTACAGTGATGTTTATTTGTCGTCCAACCTCATTAATGTCACAATGACATGGATGAAGGGAAAACACAAATATCTAAGTTGATCCAAAACTCAATGGTAAGTGTTTAATTTCTACTATTTCTTGTGATATGGTCCACTTGAGCTTTGGATAAGCTTCAATTTTGGGCTTGTTATGGGGACCCCGAGCAGGTACCTGATTGTGATGTGGAGGATGTGCAACCACTGATATGTGGCCCACTTAAAGTCATCACATCCCACCTATCAAGCATAGGGATCGAAGTTTGTGAAGGCAAACAGTCATTTCTGCTCGTCTATTGTAAATGAGGACAATTCCCGAACTCTTGTCTTTAGTCGGCTGCTCGGCTTCAGTCAATGATATCAGACCACGTTATCTGTATACTATAAAAACAACTTAACTGAAGACATGCCTTCGACCTCAGCAAGCTTGAGGCCTCAACCCTCATTTCTAGCGAACAACCACTCCATTCGAGCAGCTTAGACTGACTACCTACACCGAGCGCTGCACACGGTAAACACTCTCAGATCCGAGCATATCCTGCACCGCCTCAATGGTAACTACCAAGATACAGCGGGATTTGGATGAGAGAACTGATAAGGATTATCTCTCCCATTCTGGAAGTAAATCCCAAACGATATCTAGCAGAATAGGTTGGATTTACTACCACAAATCACGAATCTCTAACGCCTATAAAGGGACCCTCATGCTTCATCTCCAAGTACGCAAGATAATACGCAATTTACAATCACATAGAGCCGAGTAATTTACGTTTGCCTTAAGTCATCTTATTGACTTAAGCATCGAAGGGTCCTCCACTGGCACGACCGACACCCCCTGATTTCCTTTTGGTAATTGCAAGCTATCTAATCTACTCTGTTCATCCCCAAGTGGAGATCGGACGACGAAGATTCAAAGTTGGTCCCTTATTAACATCTGTTATCCATTTTTAGCATTAATAGATTCTCGTCGTTTGTGGGAACGACTTGATCGTTTTCACTCATTTCCTTCATCTTTTCGATCTCCTTCTCCTTCCTGTCGCTGCAATGCCTCCAAAGAAAGGTAAGCAACCGGCCGACGCTTCCATTTTTCCACCAATGATAGCCCCGATGGGATCCCAGCACCGAAAGGGGGATGTGTCCCTATCACGAGGCATGCCCTTCCGCCACCCATGCCCCGACCTCTAGGTCCGGCCAATGATACCATTAGAATCAACACTGTTGAAGCAAATCTGTACACCATATGGGCCGAGATCACTCAGCGAGACGATTGGAGCAACTGCTCCCTCCCGTCGCTCCTTTGCAGTTCAATGCGCTTTTACGTTCCATCCACTCCCTTGCGCGGCAGGAGCAGCATGGACCAAATCAGCATGTAGTAAGTCGAGCAGGACCATCCTTCCAACCGCTTTTCCAAGCTCCCATTTGTCAAGCGAGGAGTAACCTTCCAGTGGGTGATCTGCGCCATTCACTTGATGCTAGACGTCAAAGCCAGATCCATAACGACGGGCATCTAAACCCAAATGGAGGTGCCGAAGCTATCAAAGTTTCCAACGGCAATCACACGCTAGCATGGGAAAGAGACCTAGAGGTGCTTAAAGAGAAGTTCGCCACCATAGAACAACGTACCAGTCTAACACGCATGGTCGATACAAGCGATGGTGGATCAAACTGATCCACCATTCACTGAGGGATAATGAAGGCGCCATGACTAGAGAAATTCTAGGTGCCCAGCAATATCCCTCTTTACACTAGCTCAGGAGCCCCGATGGAGCACCTCGAGATTTTTCTAGTCTTACATGCAGCTGGAGGGTATCAGCCCCGAGATTATGTGCTGAGCATTTTTTCTCACTCTCAAAGATGCGGCCCTAACATAATTCAGGAACCTCAAGCAGCGCTCAATCAGCTCCTTCTCACAACTATGCATGTTGTTCGAATCGCAGTTTCTAGGAAGTAGAAAGATGAAGAAAACAGTGGCTCATCTAGCCACGATTAAACAAAGGATGGGTGAATTCTTAAAGATTTCATGATCCATTGCAAGTTTAAGGCTATTAAGGTCGAAGCCTATACGGACAACGCGGCCCTCCCAGATCTCCTCAACGAGATCAGGAACAAAGAGTTTAGGTTTGCTCTAGACAAGTCTAGTCCTAAGACAATGGCCGAATTTCAAGCCAAAGCTTAAAAATATATAGGTTTGCTCTAGACAAGTCTACTCCTAAGACAATGGCCGAATTTCAAGCCAAAGCTTAAAAATATATAGGTTTGCTCTAGACAAGTCTACTCCTAAGACAATGGCCGAATTTCAAGCCAAAGCTTAAAAATATATAAATGCAGAAGAGTTGGCGAGGGCTCGGCAGTATTATGAGGCCGGGCCTAGTGACAAAAAGAATTATGAGGAGCCTTCATCCTCTGATAAGAAGAAGCGAAAGGAGGATCATTGAGAACGATCCCTTGGAAAAGGACCCCCAGAAGGCCAATATTCGGAATACACTCCCCTCAACACTATTAAAGAGAGATTCTTTATGCACATTAAAGATCAGAAGTATATGAAGTGGTCGCCCAGGTTGAGGACGGATCGCGAGAAGAGGGATAAGAAGAAGTATTGTGAGTTCCATTGGAATCATGGCCAAAACACAAGAGATTGTGTAGCCCTCGCAGACGAAATCGAAGCACTCATCCACTGAGGACATTTTCGTGCTTACGTGGATCGATGAGACTGATCCCTAAGAATACGTGAAAAATCCCCTCGTCGACTAGACCAACAATAGCACGATGCAGCACCATAGTGGCAAGACCGCCAAGAAGAAGCAACGCAATCTGAACCCTCCGAACCCATAGGAGAAATTTGCACTATTTCAACGAGCTTAGAAAGGGGCGGAGACTCGAATAAGGCTCAGAAAGCCCACACGAAGAAGGCTCCTCAAACGGTGTTCTGGACCGAGAGGTCGGGAAAACAACCCAGGCTGGAACACCAACTTATTACTTTTTCAGAGGAGAACGCGAAGGGAATCCATTTCACCCATGATGACGTGATCGTAGTGACATTGCGGGTTTCAAATTATAAAACCACAAGATAATGCTGAATACAGGGAGTTCAACCAATTTCATGTACACCTCAACGTACAATGCCATGAATCTGCTGAGGAACCTACTCAAGCTGGTAAAGACCGTAATGGTAGGATTTAGGGGGGGGGGGAGTTATAAATTTCTTGGTCGTGAACCGCAAGTCAACCTATAATGCCATTTTAGGCCAACCATCCTCAGAGTGACACTCGCCCCATGTTACCTTTGTTTCAAGTTCCCCACTCCTACTGGAGTTGGAGTGGTCAGGGGAAGTTAGGCCGAGGCGCACATGTGTTACAAGATGGTACTTTAGAAGGAAAAGGCGAAACAAGTCGCCCCCATTATGACTCTGACAACTCCTCAGCATCCTCGTCCTAAAGAGGACAATGATATCCGAAGAGGCTCCCTAGCTAAGGACTTCATTTCGATCCAAATATTAGCTGAGGACTCCTCAAAACGTGTACAGATCGGCTCAGCTCTGGATCTAGGCACTCAGGTGAAATTCATGGAGTTTCTCACCGAGCATCAAGATGTCTTCACATGGTCTCATGAGACATGGCTAGCATCGATCCTATGTGATCATCCATTGACTGAAGGTGGATCCTAACTTCAAGCCCGTACAACAGAGGCAACGAGCATTTAATCAAGAAAGATAGGTAGCGATTAAAGATGAAGTCAATAAGCTCCTTAAGTTCGGGTTCGTTAAAGAAGCAGGCTACCTGGAGTGGGTGGTGAATGTTGTCCTGGTAAAGAAGGACAACGGAAAATGACGGATGTGCATTGATTACACGGATCTTAATAAGGTGCATCCAAAAGATAGTTTTTCCACGCTTAAAATTGATCAACTAGTTGACGCCACGGCCAGGTATGCACTCCTCAGCTTCATGGACCGTACTTCGGCAACAATTAGATATCTATGCACCTGCCAAATAGGGAGAAGACATCATTCAACACCAACAGGGGGCTTTACTGCTACAAAGTCATGCTGTTCGGTCTCAAGAATACAAGCGCTACATATCAACGCCTCATGAATAAGATGTTTGCCGACTAGATCGGCAAAAGCATGGAAGTCTACATCGACGACATGCTCGTCAGAGCATCAAAGCTATGGATCATCTCTCGGACCTTTGAGAGATGTTCCAGATACTATGATGACACAAGGTGAAGTTGAATCCAGTGAAGTATGCTTTCAGGGTGGCATCTAGAAAAAATTTCAGTTTCATGGTTTGTCAGTGTTCACTCCCCAAGTATAGGTTGCGAAGTAGTAATAAATTCGGAAAGACCGACTATCGTCCCACAGAGATTTATATGTAGATACTCTCAGAATTTATCTAAAATATCCTAGAATCGAGATTCTATTAAGAACTAAATCTGAGAAATAATGATTTGAAATTAAACAGTAAATATAAGAGGTAAAACAATAATCTAAAAGGCACTAGAGCGCCAAGGATCCACTTTTGATGGTTTTCAATGCATCAACACAACTAGGTCTCTCACAACTTAACCGAAATCGAATTCTTATCTCTATCTGATCGGAATATAAAGCGGTTCAATCAACACTTATCTAAAACAATTGCTAGTTCATTGATTCGATTCCCACAATAATGCTCAGGCCTTGGGCACAGTCAATTACATAGGCCAACCCTCTTTCCAATCAAATTGAGATTCACAACCATAGCTTTCATCAAATCCTGTCACTAGACTTGACTACAACTAATGATTAAAACTCTAATTAGATCTAAATCAATCAGCAAACATCTATCTCAGATTATAATGAAAGATTAAAACTTTAGTTTGAACTAGTTCCCACATGAAGATCATGACATTATACACAAGGCAATCAAAGTATCTATCATGCCCGGAGTCGATGATAGATCAATGAACTACACAAGTATAAACAATGCACAAGGGTAAGTTACTAGATTTAAATTCACTAAGAAGTATATGAGCCCTGAATCATCAAGAGATCAAAGCAAAAACTAAATTAGTACTTTATTCAAACTCTCATCAAATCAAATTCATCAATCAAATCATAAAAAGGAAACCTAGGTTGCATCAATCCATCAAAAATGAATTAAAAGCTTCACCTCTTAGCCCTAGCTAAGAGGTTTTAGTTCATTTCTAACATCCTTGAACTAAAAACTCAGAAAAATATAAAAACAACTAGTAAATAGAAGAAAACTAAGAAAACTTAAAGTAGAATCCGTCTCCTAAGCCTCCTTAATGTTCCCCATGTCCTAGCATGCCTTAGGAAGGAAAAGGATATGCTCTTTTACAAGAGAAATCCACATCGACTTGGAATCTTCTAGAATTGTGTAACTCCTTACACAGCTACATAGACAGGTCTGATTGATCGGAATGTGGTCTTCGATTGATTGGACGACAGTTGATTGATCGTAAAAGTGTCCAGAGAATTGCTATTTTTCATCACTATTTCCGATTGATCGGACATGACTCCGATTGATCGAAAACCTCTTATCGATTAATCGGAAAATCCTCCGATTGATTGGAAATCTGTCCAAAGAGTTATTCAAAAATTTAGTTTTTTAGGTGTGTGCGATGGATGGTCCGATTGATCGGAGACCTATCGGAATGTCCTCTAATCAATTGAAGATCTATTGGGGATCCATCGAAATTGCCTGTTTCTTCAATCTTTTCTGCTTTCTCGTCAGACTTTCTTCACTTGATTTCTTCCTTTCTTTTTTGACTCTTTAATGATCCTTTGAAGTGCTCTTTAATCTTCAAAATGGTGGAATCTCTCTCTCATCCCTACAATCACAAAACCATGCATTAGGTAGGTCTTTAAACGTATAAATCATCCATAATTAGTGATGAAATTGGGTTAGAATATACACATTTAAGAGCTCAACACCCCCCCCCCCCCCAACCAGCATTTTGCTAGTTCTGAGCAAAACATGCACGAAAATAAATCCAATATTCCAAAACCCAACCCTCTCGGAAATGATGCTTCTATAAACTTCAAGACATAAGTACAAAATTCAGAGAAAATTAGTGATAAAAATTGAAATCTTAAACTCCCTAAAGATAATGAGTGTTTCACATAGAATCCCCGTTGATTGATTGATAAATAGAAGAATCCGAACAAGTGCGGTCTAGCGTGCATAGTAAATGTTCATCTCATAAAATTCCAGGATTACCTTCTTCATAGATCAACAAAATTAAATATCTAAGAGTGTACAGATCAGCAACAAGGTTATGACAAGAATTTTTCTTACCGTTCCTTCGACGGCTTTCACACTATTTCCCATTTCCAGCTTAGGTTATGGGTAGACCTTCCCCTGGTTGGTAATAGGTAGCCCTTTTTGGAATTTATCAACAAATATTCAATAATAACCGTACTTTTTTTCTTTCTTTTTTTTCTTTTCTTTTTCATATACATTAGATAGGATTTTTGAAAATCCATATATTTCGTTCTTTTCTCTTATTTTTTCATGAACAAGGATGGACAAAGTTCCCCGGCTTGGTTCCTTAACACCTTAAATCTCAGTCTAACCAATCTACAAATCTAATAATCCTTTCAAGCTATGAGAATCATGTAATGTGAACTAGACTCAAAATTGTTCAAATTTTCTATCAATCAAATTAATAGGGGAATTCAAATAGAAAACTACTATGTTATAAGTCCTTTTAAGAGTTTCAAAATCATATCACCACTTTACTCTTCCTTTCATACTCATATCAGCTCAAGTACATAGAAACAAGGTTTTCTAAGAGAGTTTTGAGTCTAAAAAATTGAAACATTTCCTAAATTTCCTGTAAAAATTGCCCGAAATGTTGCAAACATGCTAGATTCATTTAGGAATCTCACCCCCCAACCAAAACTTTGTATTGTTCTCAATGTAAGAAAAATATGCAATGAATGCAACAACATGAGAGAAATATGACAAAATAAAGGGAATTGAAAAAGAGAGATATTACATGAAAAATAACATGGTGTGGCAAAATTGGCTTAAGGATAGGATTACTTCAGAAACTAAGTCTACTAATACAAAGTAAATCCTAATGCAATATAATTATAGGAAAGCGATTAAAAATCTAAACCATCATCTGTCAGGCTAGGAGATTAAGCCCAACAACTCATCTAAAATCATAAAGTTAAGTAAAATCATTAAATGGATCAAAAGGTTTCGCAGTAAAGTCATCCAATATCCTATTTTACAATATACATGTGTGTGCATGATCCTGATAAGCTACTGAAAATCCCAACGAGGAATTTCAGCGGGGTCCTTAATGTTTTCACCACATATATAAGAAGAGACATCATCATATTTGTCAGAAAAAATATGTCTCCATTCAAATTTTTCTAGGTAATGATATTGCAAGTATGGGTCGTCTCAAGATTGGTAAAGTTTGGTATGCATGATCCATAGAGGTGTGAAAATATGAATTGATTTCTCAACACAATAAAGTGTTGTTTCCACATCCTCCTCTAAGCTAATGTCATATGTCGATACCGACTCTAAAAGTGCAACTACATCCCCTATCAAATCAACATTCTTAATAGGGGAGTGGGTCATGTTTTCTTCTAAGTGACTAGAGTAAAGAGGTGAGAGGTACCTATCTTCCATAAATGAATCGATCATGTTTATTTCATGCACCTTCTCATCTTTATCCTCTTATTAGTTGTTAATATTGAAGGTATTTAACTCAATCGTCATATTGTCAAAAGATATTTGTATAACCACACTCCTACAATTGATGATGGCGTTTGATGTAACTAGGAATGGATGGCCAAGTATGACAGGGATTTGAGTGCCAATATTAACCATGGGTCGTGTGTCCAAGATAATAAAGTCTACCAGGTAGTAGACCTTGTCAACTTGGATAAGGATATCATGAATCACTCTTCTCGGTATACGAATCGATCGGTTAGCAAGTTGTAGCGTGGTTTTGGTGGGTTTTAATTCACTTAAACTCAATTGTTCTTAAACCAAGAAAGGGATTAAGTTCACACTTGATCCTATATCGAGTAAAGCGTGCTTCACCCGGTAGTCTCCGATTATACATGATATTTTTGGACTACTGGGATCTTTGTATTTTTTGAGCATCCCTGTGATTATAATGGCACTCACATTCGCTGTCAAGAATGCCTTCTTTTACACATGTATTTTCCTTTTTATCGTACAAAGGTCTTTAAGAAATTTGGCATATGACGGTATTTGTTTAATGGCATCCAACAATGGAATGTTGATCTTAACTTACTTAAAAACCTCCAAAATTTTCTGATATTTATCTTGAGGTTTGCTTGAAATCAAGCGTTGAGGAAATTGAGCAACAGGGCCAATATTCTTTTAATGGCTCTTTTTAATGCATGGTGGTGCTAAGTCCATCATCCTCTTTGGAAGATACCGGATCATTAAGTGTTGAGGCCTTCACCAGGTTAGATTTTTCAATAGTTTTACCACTTCTCAAAGTGGTGATGTACTTAACATGTTCCATGTGTTGGTTAGGTGCCTTATTTCGCATTGTGACTTCGGATTATGTAGGGGTTGGGCAAGAAGGGTCCCTTCCCTTGCGTTTAAGCAAGCCTTGATCTCCTTTACCGAACTTTTAAGCTCATGCATCATTGTATTATTTGTTTGGTTGATTTGAGCTTGGCCTTGCATGAATGCTTTCAATTTATCCTCCATAGACATTTGAGGTGGGGCCATAGGAGATTAAATTGGGGCCCCCCTTTTAGGATTACTTTGGTTGGCTATGGGTCCATTCGCCCAATTGAAGTTAAGATTGTTTCTCCAATTAAAATTGTACGTGTTTGAGTTTAGAGTACTAAAAAGACGTTGATAACTATTTAAGGCATTTGATTGTTCATATAAAAGTTCTTAAAACGCAGGAATTATAAGACAATCCTATGTTTGATGTAATTGTAAGCACAAATACCACAAATAGTTTCAACAGCCCCTCTTTATTGAGTTGTGTCTACTTTCCTTAATTCCATAGCCTCGACTTTTCATGTGAGATTAACCACTCTAGCACTCAAATCATCTTCATCATTCAAAATATAAATTCCTCCATTTTTCTTGGCTTGGGACTGTTTTGAACTTGTCGGCTTATATGTATCCTATGATTGTGTGCTTTCAACCAACATGTCAAAATAGTCCCAAGCTTCCTCTGTTTCCTTGCTCATGAACTCCCCATTGAACATCATTTGTACAAATGGGTGCATGACTGAGTTTAGTCCGTCATAGAAGAAACTAATCATCCTTCACCGTTCGTAGCCATGATGTGGGAATGCATTTAATAGCTCATTATACCTTTCCCAACATTGGAAGAAAGTTTCATCTTCTTTTTGGGCGAAGTTCATTATGGCCCTTCTTAGCACATTGGTTCGATGAGCCGGGAAGATTTTTTTAAGAAACTCCTGAGTCATCTCAGCCCATGTCCCAAGAGACCTTGGCCTTAAGGAATGTAGCCATGATTTGGCCTTCTCTTTTAAGGAGAAAGGGAACAATTTGAATTTTATGGTATCCTTGGTTACATTGTCATAGTGAATTGTAGCAATAACCTCTTCGAACTCCTTAATGTGTAAATAAGTGCTTTCGGAGTCGAGTCCATAGAATTTGGGGAGAAGTTGGATCAACCCCGGTTTAAAATCAATGTTCCCCATATTGTGAGGGAAAATTATGCAAGAGGGAGTACTCATCCTAGCAGGTTGTAAATAGTCATGTAAAGTCCTAGGTTGAGGTGCATCCCCTACTTCATTCTCACCAATTTCAGTATCGTTTTGAGCTTGATTTTCAGCCATCTCTCTAACAATTTCAGGAAGATTTTGACGTTTTCTAGCACGAGGTTCTCTATCAATACCTTCAACAATTACTCTGTCACTTAACAATCACTGAGTGTGATCACGAATCCACTTGGGCATGAACTACTCAACATAAGCCTAAGATTTAACCCTACTCCTAGAAACAAAAATCCAAAACTATCTATAGCAAAAGGGGTAGAAGGATAGAACCTGAATTGAAGATCTATGTTAGAATCCTGCAAAATCAAAACAAAACTAAGTATTTTGAGATTAGAAGAAAACCTACTCTAGAAAGCAAAATAAATCCTAAAGCCAGCTTAATATAATCCCAACTAAAATCTATCTCAGGAAAATTTGAAAAATACTGTATCAAATCCCCGGCAACAGCTCCAAAAACTTGTTCACTCCTCAAGTATAGGGTTGTGAAGTAGTAATAAATTCAGAAAGACCGAGTATCATCCCACAGAAATTTATATGTAGATATTCTTAAAATTTATCTAAAATAACCTAGAATCGAGATCCTATTAAGAACTAAATTTGGAAAATAGTGATTTGGAATTAAACAGTAAATATAAGAGGTAAAACAATAATCTAAAAGGTACTAGAGCGCCAAGGATCCACTTTCGATGGTTTTCAATGCATCAACATAACTAGGTCTCTCACAACTTAACCAGAATCGAATTCCTATCTCTATCTGATCGGAATATGGAGCGATTCAATCAACACTTATCTATAACAGTTGTTTGTTCATTGATTCAATTCCCACAATAATGCTTAGGCCTTAAGCACACTCAATTGCATAGGCCAAGCCTCTTTCCAATCTAGTTGAGATTCACAACCATAGCTTTTATCAAATCCTGTCACTAGACTTGACTACAACTAATGATTAGAACTCTAATTAAATCTAAATCAATCAGCAAACATCTATCTCAGATTATAATAAAATATTAGAACTTTAGTTTGAACTAGTTCCCATATGAAGATTATGACATTGTGCACAAGGCAATCAAAGTGTCTATCATGCCCGGAGTTGATGATAGATCAATAAACTACACAAGTATAGACAATGCACAAGGGTAAGCTACTAGATTTAGATTCACTAAGAAGCACATGAGCCCGGAGTCATCAAGAGATCAAAGCAAAAAACTAAATTAGTACTTTATTCAAACTCTCATAAAACCAAATTCATCAATCAAATCATAAAAAGGAAACCTAGGTTGTATCAATCCATCAAAAATAAATCAAAAGCTTCATCTCTTAGCCCTAGCTAAAAGGTTTTAGTTTATCTCCAACATCCTTGAATTAAAAACTCAGAAAAACATAAAAACAACTAGTAAATAGAAGAAAACTAAGAAAACTTGAAGTGGAATCCGTTTCCTAAGTTTCGTTGATGTTCCCCACATCCTAGCATGCCTTGGGAAGGAAAAGAAGATGTTCTTTTATAAGAGAAATCCCGCATCGACTTAGAATCTTCTGGAATTGCGTACTACGCAGTCAGGTCTGATTGATGGGAGAATCTCTCTGATTGATCGGACTGCAGTCTTCGATTGATCGGACGACGGTCGATTAATAGTAAAAGTATCTAGAGAGTTGCTATTTTCCATCACTTTTTTCGATTGATCGGACATGACTCCGATTTATCGGAAACCTCTTATCGATTTATCAGAAATCCTCCGATTAATTGAAAATCTGTCTAGAGAGTTATTAAAAAATTTGATTTTTCAAGTGTCCGATGGATGGTCCGATTGATCGGAGACCTATCGGAATGTCCTCCAATCAATCGAAGACCTATTGGGGATCCATCGAAAATGCATGTTTCTTCAATCTTTTCTGCTTTCTCTTCGGACTTTCTTCACTTGATTTCTTTCTTTCTTTCTTGACTCTTCAATGATCCTTTGATGTGCTCTTTAATCTTCAAAATGGTGGAATCTCTCTCTCTCATCCCTACAATCACAAAACAATGCATTAGGTAGGTCTTTAAACGTATAAATCATGCATAATTAGTGATGACATGGGGTTAGAATATACACATTTAAGAGCTCAACAATCAGCAAAGGATAAAAGCCAACCCTGAGAAAATTCGAGCCCTCCTCAACATTAACTCTCCCAAAACCACAAAAGACATGCAGCGGTTCGCGGGTCGAATTGCCTCCCTGAGCAAGTTCATTTTCAGAGCATCAGATACATGCTTATCCTTCTTCAAGCTCTTAAAGGGGTCCCAAAAGACGATGCAATGGGCAAAAGAATGCGAGCAGGCTTTTCTTTACCTCAAGGAGTATATGAGAGCTCCACCCATGTTATCGAAGCCCCTCCATGTTGAAGAATTGATGTTATATTTGGCCTATTTCACACCCTCTTATATTGAGAGATGCAGTTGGTTAGGATCTCAGTAGTCCACTATAAATCCTCCCTCCACAAAACTGCTTCGACCTCTTCCCCCTCATATCGAGTACATAAAGATGCATAGAGCTATTTCACCCTTCGAAAGAGATCTTCGAACTTTTCCACTAATTTGGCCAAAAATAGTGTTATACGTCGGGCTTCTTCAAACCCAAATTTGACTTCGTTCAATCTGTCTTCCAGTTCTTCAAGGTAACATGCTCTTCTGATGTGACGTCTCCATCTGTGTATGATCGAGGAGAGCTGTCGAACACTATCGAGCATTATGGTGATCCGGGCAAAGGCCATCTACGATGGCTTGATCGCTGTTAATATCGTCTCGCATTCATGTAAGCTCTTCCTGATAAACCTGATGATCATGTAGTCGTTGTATCATCATAACGTAATATTTTCGGGCATCTCAGAATTCTTGAAGATATCTTTGAACCAGATGTAAAACAGAAGCCATTTCCCCCACAACACTTTATGTCATCTCAAAGGGATGGAGTTCATGGAGATGTGCAACAATCTCTCTATCCCTTCATGCAAGGCTGAGGTTCAATATATCTAACTAAAAAATAGAAGCCATAAAAGTAACAGCACGACGAGTAACAGCGGAAGACATGCTTAAAGGATAGGTTTAAAAAAAAAAAAAAACAGAAACGATAATGTAGGGAACGAAACCACCACACCACACGTTCCTCCCTTCACTGGAGCTTTGATGAATTTTTCAAAGTCGCAGGGATAGTGTGTTTTCCGTCCGTACAACTACCAAACATCGAAGAAGCTTTAATCCGTTGTGTGGTCCCCTCCAAAAGAGACAAAAACCACCTTTTGAACCGATCCCAAAGATACGCCAACTGTCTTGATGTGGAGAGCTTTGACTCTTCGTTGTCCTCCTTCCAATGTGAAAAAACAAATAACGAAAATGAGAAAAGAACGAATGACCTTTCCCACGCAAGGGCCTTACCTCTAAAACCCATGTGAGGCTCTGTGTGGGGCTTACTATATAGTTTTGGAGGATTTCCATGCCGTCCACATGAGAGGGGATTTAATTTAAGGCCATCGACGAAGTTTGAGGGCATAATTGATCGCTAATGGACCACACCACTGAAAACAATCTGAATTAATGTACGGTTGTGAGCCACATACGGGTTCAAAAAAATTTGAAATGACCCTCATGTGGGTTAGCGGTTGTCCGAATAAAGTGAACAGTTCATATCAATCGAAGGGTGGCCCCAAATGTTGATTTGGTGGGGCCCATGTCCCTTTGCGCAAATGGCCCCTCGACTTCCGCGCTCTGCTACCGCCGTACGAGCCGGAGATCATGCAGAGTGGCATTTTGGTCAGGAAAAAAAGCCAATAATTATTAAGGGGTTAGATAAATAAAGGGCCATAACACGCAGGCCAACGTCATAAATGCCATCATAAATCAGGACTTTTTCAACTATTATCACGAGGAAGAGAGTAACATAGTGGGTGTTACCCTAACTGTGTGCCGCCCATCTTGCTGTATTTTTTTTATATATATCCATGCCATTTATTTTATTTTATTTTTTTCCATCTCATTTTAAGACGCAATCCCAAACCCTAAGAAGATCCAAATCTCAGGTGGACCATGCCACTAGAAACAATGATGAATGACCATTAAAAACTTTTTGTGTGCCACAAAAGTTTTGGATCAAGCTGATCTTTATATTTTCCCTTCATCCAGATATTTTTTATACGATTTACATCTTGAATTGAAAATAAACATTACCAAAACCATAAGATGGGCTCTTTGAAATTTTTAATGGTGGGCACTCAATCACCACTGTTTCCAGTTGTATGGTGAGTATGGTCCACTTGAGATTTGGATATGCATAATGTTTGGGACCCATCCTCAAATGGGCTGGAGAAACAGATGGACGGCGTGGATATACAAAATAATATCATCCATGTGGGCGACACGGTAACCGCAGGGGTAACACCTACTAAGCTGTTTCCCGTATAACACCTAACTCACTCCCCCGGAGGAAAGGACACGTCCCGCTATAATACAGTGTTACCCTCTAACCAAATCGCTTGTAGCATTAATTTTCTACGTGAGAGTCTACCCACTCATCTGTGTGTAGACTACTGAGTCAAGACTTAGAGAGAGTCTGATGTCATTCGAGTCTATTTGACTCAACCGAATCTGGAGTTGGATGATTGAGTTTTCCATGGTAAGGCCACCACACCAACGGCGTGAATTGCCAAACGGTCGGGCCCTACTTGGAGAAAATGAGAAAGTGAGTGTACAATGGATGTCCTCGGGCGAATGAGAGTATAATAAGAGTTTGGGTAACGTGTGTTGGGGTTAGGAGTCCCGCAGCGGAAGCAATCAAAGCAGGGGAGGAACACACCACAATGGCAATCAACAAGCAAATCATCACACACAAGAAGGCAAACCGATTTTTACGTGGAAAAACCCCTCACGGGTAAAAAACCACGGCACAAAGCGACACCAATCCACTATGAATCAGAAGTTACAAGAGATTACAGAAGAAAACCATAGATCACAGCCCACAAGAGAAATCTCAAGCCACCCGAAGCTAATTCTCACATGAGGAGGACAAACCCATCCCTTTCCCTCAACCCAGAGAACTCCAAGCTTCCTCCATAGCTCTTTCTCTCCCCTAGAACCCTCTCAATCCCTCGGCTCATTGGCGGCCCTTAGTGGCAACCCTAATCTCGGATTACATCTCCTTAAATAGGAGAAAACCGGAATTAGAAACTCCTTGCGCAAAACCGCGCAAGAAACCAAGTCCAAGAAGGAAACTGCGTACAAGCAGTTCGCGCAGGGTCGGGCGCCCGGTCACCAGACCGTCGGGTGCCCGGCCAACCAAAAAACAGTCCAGCGAGAAACTATTGAAAAACTGAATTTCGGGCGCCCGGACCAACATGGTCGGGCGCCCGGCCGGGTCATGGGGCGCCCGGTCACCAACACCGTGGGGCGCCCGGCTGTCGTCTTCACTCATGAAGAGTTGAGGCGTTCAGCCCAACAAACTCCACCACGACTCAATTCTTCATGCAACACCTCGCCACGCACCATCTTCATCTCTACTTCGTCATCATCATAGCTCCACCACTTCTCATGCCTCATCGACTTCAAACTTGCACTTTCATCACCCGCTCGCTCATGTGGCCCTTGTGCATGCCACACACAAGCAATCGTGGATCCCGCTGCCAATCCCATAGCTCCACCATGAATAGTGCTCCCGATCAAGCCCGATCGCATTCGACAAACCTGATTGAGATATTGGCGTACTGATCCATCTTCTTCAACTCTACTTCTTTCATAGATACTGATCGCTTTTCATATTTTTCTTTCACGAAACCCTTCTCCACAACGAATCTCATGCTAGAAGATGCCATTGATGTCTCGCCACAGATTCTCTCTGCCTCCTTCCCAACTTTTATCTCTGATACCACTTGTTGGGGTTAGGAGCCCCGCAGCGGAAGCAATCAAAGCAGGCGAGGAACACACCATAATGGCAATCAACAAGCAAATCATCACACACAAGAAGGCAAACCGATTTTTACGTGGAAAAACCCCTCACGGGTAAAAAACCACGGCACAAAGCGACACCAATCCACTATGAATCAGAAGTTACAAGAGATTACAGAAGAAAACCATAGATCACAGCCCACAAGAGAAATCTCAAGCCACCCGAAGCTAATTCTCACATGAGGAGGACAAACCCATCCCTTTCCCTCAACCCAGAGAACTCCAAGCTTCCTCCATAGCTCTTTCTCTCCCCTAGAACCCTCTCAATCCCTCGGCTCATTGGCGGCCCTTAGTGGCAACCCTAATCTCGGATTACATCTCCTTAAATAGGAGAAAACCGGAATTAGAAACTCCTTGCGCAAAACCGCGCAAGAAACCAAGTTCAAGAAGGAAACTGCGTACAAGCAGTTCGCGCAGGGTCGGGCGCCCGGTCACCAGACCGTCGGGCGCCCGGCCAACCAAAAAATAGTCCAGCGAGAAACTATTGAAAAACTGAATTTTGGGCGCCCGGACCAACATGGTCGGGCGCCCGGCCGGGTCATGGGGCGCCCGGTCACCAACACCGTGGGGCGCCCGGCTGTCATCTTCACGCATGAAGAGTTGAGGCGTTCAGCCCAACAACGTGTATGTATGGGAAACCATATGAAACGGTCTGCCATGTATTGCACGGTCCATATGTAATTTGGTTGACTATGGAGATGACAACTGACAATTACCTTCCATGTGCATCAGATAATTAAAGAAGCTCATCTTCTTTTATTACTATTCTACGTTTAAAAACAGAACTGCTGTTTTCACTTGCCATTTGCTGCTATTCCATTTGCTCCGCCCAAACATATTATTAAAACGAAGGTTGGGCATGCACCTTTCTAGAGAAAAACTTTAATATACTGTCAGACTGGGATGGATGATACGCAGGCAATTATAAATTACTCAATATTGCATACACAATTACTTCAAATTAGACCGTCCAATTTATGCAGATGTATGTCTTATTTCAACAAACAAGTGTCAACGAAACAGAGGTTAGGATTGTGCAACCAATCTAATTTTTGGAGAGTAACTTGGACACAGTGAGTTCCACCATTTAGCTGGTTTTTTTTTTTTGGGGGGGGGGGGGGGGGGGGTTAGTACACACACCTGTTGTTGGTACGCCCACCCAATGCTAGTCACCCCCACTTTGGGAATAGATGCCATGACCTGAGTGTTGAATCGAGGCTGTCTTCACTTAGTCTGCCACTTGAGCTATGGATCCGGGTGTACCATTTAGCTGGTTTGATATGAGTCAATGATATTTTTTTAAAGTGGCTGCATATCAAGCGTCATATGCAACCGGAGTATCAAATAACTACCATTATTATGAAATGATGGTCAAACAAGAGAACCCAACTTCTCAATTTCGTGAAAGATATGATATGATTCTCTCTCCATCACTATCTTTACATAAAAACCAACCGATCCCATGTGAAAAGAGACTTTATCTCACTCTTTATCCTTATTCTTTATTTAACAAAAACCCGAGTAGACCAAAACATGTAAATAATACAAGTGAAATTGGAAAACAAAGGGTAGAATAGAGTAAATTCAGAGAAGCATGCGTAGATGGGCTTCGTTTTTTATTCACCAGTCATTCTCCGTAGTAAGCTCAAGGCCTTTCTCTTTAATTTCATGCATCCAATTTCAATCCAACATCATTCATCTCTCTCTCTCTCTCTCTCTCTCTCCCTCCCTCCCATCAGTCCCATATGAGAAGAACCTTTCTCTCACTCTCTCCTTTTCTTTATTTTACAAAAACCAAAGTAGACCAGACCATGTCATGGATGTAAGTGAATTTGGAAATCATAGAGTAAAATAGAAGGAAATTCAGAGAAGTATTTCATGACAAGCTTCCTTTCCTAATCACATAGTCATTCTCTATACAACCTTTCTATTTTCTTCCATCCTCTATAAATCTAGCATCATTCCTCTATTTTTATCACTAGTAATTCTCTGTGAGGAGTCTCTCTTTTCTTCCGCCCCCTATAAATCCAGCAATCCAGCATCATTCATCTCTCTATCTCTCTATCAGGAAAAAAAAAAAAAAAAAAGAAGACATGGTAGGATGTTCTTTTATTCTAGAATTTTCTTTTGTTTGTGTTGGATATTGGCACCCAAAAAACCAATCCCTTGTTATTGCTTGTTTGTAGGAAGAAGGGAATGAATCAGAGAGATGGGAGGGGTATGTTGATTGGAGGAATAGACCAGCCTTGAAAGGTCGCCATGGTGGCATGCTTGCAGCTTCATTTGTCTTGGGTATTCTCATTTTCCTTACCTTGATACAGCATACAAGATTAAATTCCATACATTTTTTAGAATATAGTACTACTATCATTCATCTTGCCACTTGTTTGTGATTATTATTATTATTATTATTATCATTATTATTATCATCATCAAATTATCAAACCATACGAAGATAATAAAAACAATCTATTGTGAATCTAATCTAAGAACCCTTTTAAAAAAAAAAAAAAAAAATCGGACTAATAAATCCCACATTGATTCTCAAGAAATGATCTGGTGCCTTTAGGGGTGTCACATTTTCTGGCAGGAGAGTTTTGTTTTTAGGGAGGAGAAGATCTCCTCACCCAAGTCGTCTCTAACCAGTCCTCGAAAGTAATAAAAAAAAAATGGTTTTGATTTTCACATTCACACAGCCCTTTTGATTTGTTTTCTGGCTGATAAATGCTGTAGTTACAAATTGATTCCCAAGAAGTGATTGGGTGCCTCTAGAGTCGTGACTTCATCTTGAATCGAAGGATCCCCCACCCAAGTCGTCTCTAAGGGTCGACTCCAAAATAAGAAATTGTTTGGATTTTCAAATTCACCAAGCTTCAATTTACATAATTCAGATCTTCTTTCATCTCAAAGTACAAATAACCCATTTCCTTTCTGTTTTTGGTTATTCAAACAAAGAGACCCATTTCCCTTTTCCCACTTTTGGTCTCTTCTTGGCCAATCATAACCTGATACCTTTCAGCCATACTGTGGCAATCATAACTGATCCATGATAGTCCCCAAAAAATGGACGCGGATTGGGTACCAACCCCCTAGCTAGGAACGGACAGGGGCCCTGAGGGGCCACCATGATATGTATTTTATCCACACCATCCATCCATTTTTCCATGTCATTTTAGGATACAAGCCCAGAATTAAGGCAGATCGAAGGCTCGAATGGACCACACACAGTGGGGATTAAACGCCTACTATTGAAAAAAATTGGGGGCCACAGTAGTTTTGGGTCAAGCTGATATTTTTGTTTTCCCTTCATCCAGGTCTATGTGACCTTATGGACTAGATTGGATGGCAATTAACCATCACGGTGGGCCCTACGAAGATTTCAACACTAGGGGTTTTTGCTTCCCGTGGTGTGGTCCACGTGATGTCTGAAGGTTTTGACTGGACATAATTTTATATAAAGAATTTTGACCATCCAGATCGATCAATTGGCCTGTTTCCTATGTCCAAATGCAACTAGGGCCACTGAGTTGCAAGTTCCCATAGATTGGAGAATTCTATATCGTATTAATCCCTCGATAACAATCTTAAATATATACAGCCTTAATCAAATCGAGGAATAAAATAGAATTTACTGCATAGTTGTATATACAACTGTATGTGTTGTATCTCTACACTACCTTATTCCCTAACAGGATCAACTCCCTCTCTCTACATATATGAGGAGGGAGGGAGAGAGAGAGAGATGCATGCTTGCATCCAACCGGTTGATGATAAGTTAGTTTCCACCAAGCAGATAACTTTCAACATGTCATGTGCATACAACATCTATAGCCACTGATAATTTTACAAAATACAAATGTGATCCACTTGATGAGTGGATAGGGCAGATTTTTGCACAAGTTGGTCCTCATGGTGGGGTCAACCTATTCGACAGGGTGGATGCTACATGCACATGATAGGTTAGAAGTTATCTACTGGGTGGACTGCAACTTATGGCCCCACCAGTTGGATGTGAACATCTCTCTCACAAACAAAATAAAAACATCACAACAAAGTAATCTTTATATGGAATAATTTGTCATCAACCTAGCTTTGATATTGATTTTGCATCCAAATAAACACAATCCCAAAATTACCATGATACTATCATCTAAATCACATGATGATCACACAAAGAAGATGAAAAGAATGAATTTTCCATATATAGGAGTTTCACTAAATATAAAAGAAAAACTTATTCTAAGAAGGAACTTTGCTGCATGATTAGAATCTACCAAGATTAGCAGAAGTAATAACAATCATTCTGATTGGCTGTGCAGTTGTTGAGGTATTGGAGAATCTGGCATTCTTGGCAAATGCGAGCAATTTAGTTCTATATCTGGCAGATTTTATGCATTTTTCACCAGAAAAATCAGCCAATACAGTCACCAATTTTATGGGGACAGCTTTCCTTCTTGCACTTCTTGGAGGCTTCCTCTCCGATGCTTTCTTGACCACCTATCGCATGTACCTCATAAGTGCAGTTGTAGAGTTCTTGGTACGTATATCATAGAAATTTATCTTTCTAAAAAGATATCCCTTAATGCCTTTGCATTATTTTGTTTCACTTTCTATTTTCTTTATTATTAAGCCATTAATCTGTTACCATTTAAACTTGTTTCTTAAAAAATATTGTTTGAGTGTATACATAGCTACATACACGCATTGCTAAAATCATCACCGAATCTTTTAAATGGCACATGGGATAACCTCCATTGATTCAGTCATACAACTAGGAGAAGTGATGGTGTAAAAATTATGTCAATTGAATGAACCTAAGTGTCCGATCCTTGTCACGTTTAACAGACAGATGCCAAGATTAAGCAGAGAAACAAAATAGCTAAAATCATCATCTTAAAACATCTATCTAGATAGATCTCACTCTGATTAATTATGATTCCAAAGTAGCACTTTAGTTTGATGATCGAGACCTATGAAATTGACCCCATTCAAAAGGTTAGGAACATCCAATTTGCATGATTTTGGCACCATGGCTTTCTACCGTTGGTATTATTGAATGAACTGTCCCAATCGATGATTGGGCATTGAACATGTCATTTAAAAGTACATATTATCCAATCCATTGATATGAAACTTCTTTCCCTAGATGATGGAACACGTCAAAATTCAGATTATTAACTCAGGCGGGCAAAGTGGAAATCAATGGTAGCACTCTCTTGTCAACTGTTGCTATTGCTGTGGCCCATCTGACTTTTGGATGGGCCTTATTTTTAGACCCATGGGCAAACTTGGGGGGAGACATTTGATGGTCAGATATGATGCATACATTCGCATGGTATATATATGTTTGTGTGTATGTATGTTATATTTGTGTACATATACATATATACATACATATATGGGAATGAAACCAGTCCAATTAAGGCAGTACCGAGTTGTGTGGAGCCCACCATTACGTGTAGATGAAGCCATTCAGTTCTTCGTGTGTGCAACTCCTCCAGGCCGTGTTAACCCTGGAGCCCAAAAACTGTCAATCCAAAACTTAGGCATGCTAAATCACAGGGACAATAATGTAAAATAATGACCGAGACCTCTAAAAATCTGGTATGGCCATCCTAAGTTTTGAAATGGCCTTTTTTTTTTTTTTTATATATATATATATGTCCCTTTATCTTTGTGGGGTACATTTTGATACATACCACAATGGGCTCCGCACATGATCAAGAAGGTTTTAGTGGGTAGGCATCTCATCCCAACTTCTCCATGTGATGTGGCCACTTGAGTTTGGTCTGATTTTTTAGGGTTTTGAGCTAAACATGGTAGGGTACGCCTGATGGTTGGAGTGGATGTCATTCATGTACTACAATTGGTCCCGTTTTGCTCAACAGTATCCTGAAGTTCCATCCATCAATGGCAGGGCCAATCAGATCAACAATGCATGGCCCCACTTGCGAGACTCAATACATAAGGAACAATAAATATATACTTGGGCTATGTCTTCATCATGTGTTTTTTTTTTTTTTTTTTTTTTTCTGTTTACTTTTCTTTTTTTTCTTTTAATTAGTGTAGCCCATCCCTATGAACAACATTAAGAAGAAGTCTAAAACCGTTCTCTCTCTCTCTCTCTCTCTCTCTCTCTCTCTCTCTCTCTCTATTCCTTCTTCATTTTTTAATGATATCATACCAAAGGTAGCATATCATGGAATTACAGTTTTGCTTTCTTTTCAATTTTAATGCCTTGAAGCGAGTGAGGGAGCCGATGATGAAACTGTTGGAGATTTTTTCTTTGCTTCATTTGGAAGTGCGGGTAGGAATGCTGGAAAACACAGATTTGTGGCGCCCACCCGAATTGTAGATTCTTCTATCTAGCAATAAATTTTCCTTCAAAAAAAAAAAAAAAGGCAGTTAATAATAATAATCTGTATCTATACTTATATATATGCAGGCAGTAGGGGACAAATTTAGTTCAAACAAGGCTACATATATTTTAGGATCTTAAAAATGAGGTTGCTATCCAACATATATGGTCAGCCATATTATGTTATTTTTCTCTAAAAAAAAGCCACAAAAAGCTCATGCGTGTAGCCCCATCTCTCTCTCTCATGTATCCCGCAAACTCTCTTTTTCTCCCTATGGATAGATGCAACCCTCTTTTCTGGTCTACAGTACCATAGCCTTCCCTGTCAATCAATCTAGCCCACATCCTTTTCCTTGAATGAAATCTCTCAATCTCTATCTCCCTTCTTCTTTTCTCTCCACGTGCATTGCACCTGTTATTCCCTACTTGTAATAATAATATGGGACTGAAACAATAGCTTGCTAATTCCACATGTAGTCATATGTACAAATATAGAGAGAGCATATATATGTTTGAGATGCCAAAATATCTGTTTTCGGAAGAAATTAGACAATTACACACTCCACAACATAAAGTGGTGGTTAAAACCTTCTTTTTTCCAACCGTTCATTTGTACGAATATGCTTTGGGCCACCAGAAGCGTGAAATGTCTGATATTTATCCCAGAAGATATAAAAGCTCTCGGATGTCACAAATGCTACGGCGGCATCAATTCCTACAGCCGTGTGGAATTAGCAAACTTATTCAAATAGCATGTGAACTTGTACGCATGGTAACATGCCAATCAGGTGATTCCAGCCTCGGACAAGAGGACTTTTTTTTTTTCCTATTGCATATGCTGACTTCTCGGGCATAGTTGCAGTTCCTGAGTATCTACCAAATAGTGGCTAGGATCAATGGACTCAGATCAGTACTCTACTGGGTTAACACACCCTCCTTCCAATATGTGCCCCCATATGGGAATTGAGTATTTGATACACTCGTTGTTGTTGTTGTTGTTGTTGTTGTTGTTGTTGAAGTAGAGACTAATTCCACATGCTTGTGGAGCTGTACAAATCCACGCACTGGCACACAACTACATGAAACATGAGTTTTCCCTGAGGTTGGAAATAATTCTTAAAAAAATGGAACAATTTCACGCTTCAAAGTCAACTTATCAAGTTAACAGTGATTTTTTTTTTCTTTTAATAACCATTCGGTTGTTTTGATATTTTATGGCCCACCTAAATATGAAATGGACCGCTTTGTCATGCAGGAAGACTTAACCATTGCATTTCATTTTACAAGAAGCTCCAATCTCACACTTCTCACATGATGTGACACATGCGCCCACATGTGGATGTACTGCTCTCAAATGCATGTAGGACTAGTAAAACTATCATTATCATGAGGTTTGATAATTCCACATGCGTATGCGTGCAATACACATCTATAGGTGGGCCATCTGTCACAATATGACGCTTGTGTGAGACCAGAGCTTTACATTAGCTTTTTATATCATGTCACAAAAATCAGGCCATTTCACACCTCAAGTTGGCCACATCATGTTAAAACAAATGACTGAATAAAAAATTAACTATTAATTTACTTTGTACATTATGGTTCACGTGAAGATCAGCTAAGAATATTTTAAGCATTATTTTCATACTCATAAAAAGCTCAGATCGCACAAATCTTTTTCATATCACATGTGTGCCAACATCTGCATGTATACGGCTCTACACATGCATGGAATTAGTAAACCTTTATTATTATATAATTACGAGATTTTTACTATAAAATTCCTTGCCCATTCGAATTTTACTAAATAATGCCTTCACGATTGGAAATTACCCAGCAGTGCCTTTGTAGAAGTGAAATTACTAATTATCTCATTTATTTTTTTCTTTAGAAAGTGTTAAAGTCAAGAATTGTGGGGCGGCCCAATTGGGTTGTGTCTGGCATCCAAGGCGTCCAATAGATGCATCATACCAGAATGATAATTAGATGAACATAAAACATGTTGGATCCAATAATTGGGGCCACACCATAAAAAATAATTTACACAACCCAAAAATATCTAGATTCACTTATAACAATCCAATGATTTGATGGGCCAAATTTTTTGTTCCAATAATAATCATGTTGGGGTGCATATGTTAGACAGGTCCGATGTCATACACAGACCATGTCGGCCCTTCAATTCCTGACTTTATTAGTTTTTAAAGAAAAAACTAATAAAAACATTTTGGTAATTCTCTTCCTCAAAAGCACCTACCAATCACCTAGGCATTATTCGGTGAAATCAAAATTTCTAAGAAAATTTATCATTATTATCATCATTATTAGGACAATGATGAAGAAGACAGACTATTCAAGACAAGAAGGAAAGTAGAAAACTCACCTTAATTTGGGTTTGCCTTAGCATAGCGCGCATGCGCGCGCGCGCGGGCGCGCGCACACACACATATATATATATATACTGGATTCTGCCTCGTGCTCTCCTTTTCAAATATTTTCAGGTCAAAAGTTGAGACTTGACTAAACCACCCCAACTAGAGTATCAATTCACCCCAGTCAGTATCAAGTCCTGATCATTGATGGGACTGTAGCCAAGAAGGATGACAAGCGGAAGAGTGTGGCAGCAATTTCTCCGTAGGCATACGCGCGTGGCAGGGTGTCCAACCATGTACTGGGCCCTTACCCTGGTTGATGGCTTATGTTTCAAAAGTCACACCTCTCACTGAATACTTTGACCGTTGATCATTTTCATTTCCCATCGTGTCTTTTCGAATGATATTGATACCATCCAATTGAGTTTCGAACCTTTTTTCTAGTGAAAGAGATGCTCCGACGTACGGTGGGCATGCGCACGATCATCAAATCAAAACATCTGATGGGATGCTGGTGGGTGCAGTCAACCGAAAGCATTTTCTAATGTCTCAATTCCAATCGGTTGGATCACAATTTACTCATCAGCATGTGGACCACAATTTAGTTTTGATAATCTATTTATCAGCAGCTATACATTGTTCTCTATCATGTGGCCCACCTGATGAGTTGATGGGGCTGACTTTTGGACTAGCAATCCTTAGAAGTGGGGCAAACCCATTACAAGGATTAATTAGATGTCGCATGCACATGAAAGGTCAAAAATAATAATAATAATAATAATAATATTTCTTATCCGTGGGCTAGACTGAGACATCTACGTACATACAGCTCATTAGTTCGGCTGGTAAAAACATGGTCGTGAGTGAGTCATCGTATTCGATCTGGCCAAGTATCCACGGCTTGTACGAGGAATTCATGCATCTATAGAGTGAACTAGACCATCCATCTATTGGCCTTACTATGGATGGTCAACATAGGAAGACCACCTGATTCAGCAATCACACCTGTACAATTAATTACTTTTTCATTTGAATGTCGATTGCATTAGCATTTCTTTTCCTTTTTAATTACTTTTCTCTTATTTAGATAGCGCTTAAGCTCCTTGTGAAACCCTAATGAAAATTTACTTTAACCTTCTTAAGGGTCTATAAACAGTGATTTAAATATCAATTTCAATATACATGGTGCACTGTTAGGATACAAGAACATATTGACATCGGATGGAAAATATTATATATTTTAGGAAATGTACAGCTGTTTAAGGAAAACATTGAGAAGAAATAATAAGATCTTTCAATAAAACTTTAGGATGTGTTAAAGACATATTATTACACCCTCAGAACTTAAGATATCACAAAAAAACAAGCACGCACAATAAATTTCTTGTGTATAGTTCCTAAACTATGCGCTTCTTGAGGAAATAAATTGATGCAATGTCCCAAATGAGCTCATATAATTCATAAATAATATAATACAAGTATGAAAACAAATAGATAAATTAGGGAGAATAGATTTTCGTGAGGTTTTTACTAAATTAAATTTCCCATGGAAGAATGAATCACAATGTAGCAGAGATACATATCGCAATGTATCACATATGTACCAAATATATGAGGAAATTTCATAATTAATGGTGTTGTTGTTTAATCCAAACGTGTGGCCACAAGTGCTACAAACGACTCGAATTTGGTCAAACGTGTCTAATTATGAATAATACCAAGCATACTAAAAAATATTGTTGTTGTTCAATGCGAACACATGGCCACACGTATTACAAACAGCCAAATTCGATCAAATGTGTGCTACTAGGAATAATGTTGAGCATGCTAAAGTCGTACTCGACTCGAATTGATTGAAAGCTTATGACCTCCTGCACCAAACTAGCCATATTAAGATCAAGCTTGTAAAGGTTGATTTGATTGTTCAGCCATCAATGTTACACTAATCAAACGATTTAAAAGTAGAGGGTTAGTCCTTCAAAATGAATTTTTTTTGTCTTGCAATAAAGATTTTTCTTTCAACAGTGATAGCATTTATGGATTCTCAGTATTGCGATAATGAATGATTAAGATTAAAAATTAAAGTTAAATTTCGATTTCATTAATAAAAGAAGACGAATAATTAATGAAGGAAAATTAAATTAAGCAGAGAAACAAAAATAATCACCTACAACTATTTATATGGATAGAACAACTAAGGTGTATAGTCTGCAAAATATGACTAATGTGATCCACCAAGTAAGAACTCGGTGATCGATGGAATCTGGCAATGGAGACCATAGATATTTAATCTACTCCTAAGGCGTACTATAACAATGGTGCTAGACAGTAACGAATTTAAACTAAACTATAGATTCTGAACTTGTTGCAACACAACTAGACAGAAGTAGAATATCTAAGCTAAGAAGCTAAAACTAGGGTAAGTAGTGTTACGATGTGTAGATTAGTAGGTTGTATGTGACAAGGGTCCAAAGCGGTACTTCTTCGAGTTTGGCTTCTATAGATTTGGAGAGACGGTGACCTTTTTTTTTAATCTTCAGTATCATAAAAGATTTAAATGGTCAGCTGTGTAAATCTCCTTGATTCTCTAAATAAAAATAGCATATCACGTATAGCAACGTGTATAAGAGACTCTTGCTATTCCAGTTGTGCATACAAGGATTTACCAGAGTCCTCACGTCATTGAACTTTTGTATAGGAAACTTTTTGGAGTCCTCATATCACTTGGCTTTGGCACATCTGCACAAAGTTGTTTTGTTTATAGTACTAACATTAAATTGCTAGATAGAGATTTGTTTTATTAGGATTTTTTTTTGTAAAAAATTACTTTCAATGAAACTTTAGCATTTAGTACTTCCACATGTGCACGTCTCTAACTTCTTCTTACAAAGTTCAGCTCCACCATGTGTGGTATGACTGTCATGTTGCATCTTCTCGGTCATCTTTTGATTTGGCTATAATTAATCGGGTGTAAACAAAAGAAATTTTGGCAAAATATGACAGCTTATCAATCAATCGCTATACATCGATAACATAATTCAATAATTCCCCGTGCACATTGTGTCAACTACATGTAATGTCAATCATATCGACCAATAGTATTGATATTAAATTACCAAGTAGAGCAATCCATGGCTCTAAACCAGCTTACTACAGCTTAAAATTTGTTTGAGTTGACTCTTTTTAAATTTTTCACTCAGAAAGACTAGTTAGGTTGACTCGCAAACTCAAAAAACTTGGAGATTGGCAGTGAATCAGTGCTGAAGGGGCTTCTTAGAGATGAGCAAACGTTCTCAATTAGCAAGCTATGATGCACTTAATTAGCTGTTTTTTTTTTTTTTTTTTTTCATTTTATCATTCTCACATCAGACAACTATTTTAGATATATACCTTTTACTGGAGATTTACAAAAGTAGTTTAGATATGTTTTGCTAGAGATTTGCGAGGCATGGGCGTGTGAAATAAAGCTCATGTACATGCCACACATGTGTCAGCAAATGGCATGATAGGTTGGAGACCCAATAATCCACCCATTAAAAGGGCAGGCAGCATTACCCAAGAATGAGTTTTTTTTTAAGGTAAACATGTACAATTAGGTTGGTCCAACCTTACATGCATGCTGGCACATACTTTTAAGTAAACATATGTACAAGCTGGTTGGTCCAACCTTATATATGCCATCTTTTATTGCTCTACAAACCTCTCTTTTACTATTCTTAATATTTCTAATACATACATAATTATTATATATTGAGTAGAGGAGCCGGTCGGGTATTCAAGTCAACCCGACTCGATGAACATTGATACTCAGAGAGTTTTCATAGTTTTTTAAATTATTTATGAAATAACGCTGGTCCACACAAACTGATAGTACACATGCATGTTAGCCCAGCTGATTAATGTACCTGCCATTGCATTGTCCATGGTTGGGCCTTACCACCTCATGAATGTACCCAATCTCTCACTCATGTGAGAAGTTGTCATGCATGACGCCCAGTGCTTAGCATTTCTCCAGTGAGATGATGATGTATTTTTCAGATCACTAGTCATATTGGAAGCGGATTGCCTACTAACAGAGTAAACTCTGGGGGCACCACCATGATTTATGTATTTTATCCACTCCATCCATCCATTTTACCAGGTAATTTTAGGGCTTGAGTAAAAAAATGAAGCATATCTAAAGCTCACATGGACCACACCACAGGAAACAGTGTGAGTTGAACCTACTACTGTTGAAAAATTCTTGAGGGCCACAGAAGTTTTGGATCAAGCTGATATTTGTGTTTTCCCTTCATTCATTCTGTATGATCTTATGAAGAGGTTGGATGACGAATTAACATCACTTTGTGCCCTAGCAAGGTTTCAACGGGTGGAAATCATTATTCCCATTGTTTCCTATGGTGTAGTCCACTTGAGCTTTGGATATCCATAAATTTTGGGCTCAACACCTAAAATGTGCTGGAAAAATGATTTCAGTCTATCTTGAAGCACTACACTTATGCCAACTAGGAAGCCGTGTGATCTAAGATATTCATTTGACTGGGCCTTCTTCAATTGGATGTGTGTAAGTTGATCAGATGTCCATTGGATCAACTACCATCTTCAAGAACCACATATGCTAATGAAGCAAGCACGTGTGATCCGGGATGTTCATTGGACAGTCCTGGTGCATATCCTGTCCTAGAAGTTACGCTGGCCCACCTGTTAGGTGGCAACACCAACACATGTACATAGTCAACGTAGGCAATTGCTAATCACTCATGAACCATCTCTCTCTCTCTCTCTCTCTCTCCTCTCTCTCTCTCTCTCTCTCTCTCTCTCTCTCTGTAAAGGTTTTTTAAGGACTAAATTTTTGGAAAATATAGTGTGTAGAATTTTCATGAAAATGTATTCGATTAATTATCATGAAATATACAGGAAATGTTATTATGTAGAGATCTGAGAGAACTCTTAACAGTAAATGAATCCATCCATATAAAATTGTCTATATATCCTATACTCTTTTTTTTAACACTTTTAAATGCACTAAAATGAGTTTTGAACTATTCATTCTCTATATATGGCCCACACACACTATGAACAGCCCAAACTTGCCTTAAAAAAGATGAGCACACACAATGGGATGGACCACATAAAAAATCCATCCATCACAGCAATACAATACGATTTTCACAGATCAGATCATCAACCTTTTCATTGGAATCAGGGCCTGGTTCTGCTCACCATTCAAGCTCGCTCTCCCTCATTAAAGCCACCCATCTGCAATCCCACCAACACACAAACTCCATGCGAACAAGTTGGGGGTGGGAAGGCCGCAATTTTGTTCGTAGGCCTTTATCTGGTGGCCCTGGGCGTCGGAGGCATAAAGGGGTCGCTTCCAGCGCATGGGGCTGAGCAGTTTGACCAGAGTACAGCACATGGAAGGAAGCAAAGATCTACATTCTTCAATTACTATGTGTTCTGCCTCTCATTTGGTGCACTGATAGCAGTTACTTTAGTGGTTTGGATTGAAGATAACAAAGGATGGCAGTGGGGCTTTGGAATCTCTACTGCAGCAATACTCCTTTCTCTCCCTCTCTTCCTGTCTGGCTCTTCTACGTATAGAAATAAAATTCCCAAAGGAAGTCCTCTCACAACCATAGCTAAGGTAAAGTTGGCTTAAGATTTTGCTAATCTTTTCTTTCTTCTTTCTTTTTAATCTTAGTGTTCCTATTCTTGTATTGTGCCCAATGTGGATAGAGCATTTAAGCAAAAATCACACTGATGGTGTGATCCTAACCATCCCACGAGTGGACCCTTTTGTTTTCTTGATCAATGCCAATATGGGAATATCCAATCCATGTTAATCTTTTGGCCAATAGCCATCGAAGAAACATCCCATCTGTGGTACTATCGCTATCAATGGTCATGACCAATGATCAGACAATTGAATCATCCTTTTTTCTGTTTAAATTAAGCTTTAGCTGGTAACAGGTCCAGTGTCTGCATATCACAGGTCCTTATTGCTTCAATTTGCACCATCCGAATTGCAGCGGGGCCCAAGTAATGCGATCGTGAGCATGGCCACAAGCCCAAGCAAGCCAACCCAGACCAACAAAGAGGAAGAAGATGAGAATGGCAATAGTCCAAAGGATCTGCCGAGCAAAGGCCTCAAATTCCTTAATAGGGCAGCAACAAGAAAGCCTGTTTGGCAAGGACTGAAATGCACCATAGAGGAAGTAGAAGAGGTGAAGGTAGTGATCAGAATCCTCCCCATCTTCGCTTGCACCATAATACTCAACTGCTGCCTTGCCCAGCTCTCCACATTCTCAGTCCAACAAGCAGCCTCCATGAACACCAAGCTCGGCTCCCTCTCAGTACCACCCGCATCACTCCCCGTCTTCCCCGTTGTCTTCATCATGATCCTTGCCCCACTTTATGACCATGTCATCATCCCGTTCGCAAGAAAAGCCACAAAATCAGAGATGGGCGTATCTCATCTACAACGGATTGGCATCGGGCTGGTCCTCTCGATTGTGGCAATGGCAGTGGCGGCTCTGGTGGAGATCAAGCGAAAGAATGTGGTGCACCAATCAGGGTTATTCAATGGTGGCCGTCCACTGCCTATAACATTCTTTTGGGTGGCTTTGCAGTACTTGTTTCTGGGGTCTGCAGACCTTTTCACATTGGCTGGCCTGTTGGAATTCTTCTTCACAGAAGCGCCAGTGAGCATGAGGTCCCTGGCAACGTCACTGTCATGGGCATCTTTGGCGATGGGATACTATCTCAGTTCTGTTCTCGTCTCAATAGTCAACAGTGCCACTGGCAAGTCACCGTGGCTCTCTGGCTCTAACTTGAATCACTACCATCTCGACCATTTCTACTGGCTAATGTGTGTCCTGAGTGCCTTGAATTTCATACATTATCTCTTGTGGGCTACCCGATACAAGTACAGATCTACAGGCTGCAACGTCTAGAACCAATATTGTCTGTTGGTCGATATATATGCGTGTGTGCATGCATGTGTGTGTGTGTGTGGATCCACTGTCATTCTAGTTTATACCTAATCCATTTCCAACACCAATTTTGGTTGTGAATGTGTTTCAGATGCATGACACCTTCTGGCAATTAGGAACACCAAGGAGATTACATCCAAGGTGCTTCACTGTGTGATATCCAGTCCACACGTCGTGTGGAGCCCACCACAGAGATAACCTGGCCCTGTAAATCTAATCAACTTGATATACAGAAAAAATAAGATATGACAAAACCAGCAAATTCAGACCTGTAGACTATCTGAAATTCTATTCAGAACATCAATTACAAGAGCCCCATCACCATCACAACTTATTATCTTTGCAATGGCATGAGTCATCTCCATTGCTTTTGGGCAAACTTCAACATGATCAAGTTTGGCCATTTCTTCCCTGGAAGCCCACTTGCAACACCTCTTAAGATAGTAGGCAGTGGAGAGATAATAGAATGAAACCTGTCAAAGAGAAGTAGCAAATATCGCATTACAATCTACTATAGATCAAAACCCACAGATCATACAATAAAGGGTCGTTTACATGCCTGTAAGTTTTAAGTGACTTTCAGCTGTAAGTCACTTACAGGGAAGTGACTTCTCACCCCCAGCCCCACGAGGTTTCCTAGCAGTTTTGCCTGTTTCTTAAAGGTGAATTTCCTCCCCCCAAACACCACCTGTTAGTGACTTACCTGTTAAGTCACTTCCACTTACAAAACTTAAAAGGCATCCAAACGATCCCTAAGAAAATTCTGGACAGTATTAGATTACTGAGTACGATGAATCTTTTGCAACATCAACCATCTTCTCACGCCAACCACAAGAATTCTTCTGCGAAAGGGATGGATACATTATAACAAACTAGAGAATTAAATATCTTTCTTAAAACTGACTAAACATGCTGATTAATTGAACCATGTCAGGCATGCCGTGTGACACAGATCATGCCAAGTCATCAATGCTGTAATAAAAATAAAAAAATTTGCAGTAGCACGACCTTGTGAGAGCGATAAGCAACATAAAGGAGTACTTTTGTCATTGTAAATATGCATTCATACTAAAGAGCATTTTTGTAATCTCACGTCATTATGAGAAGTATATCTCTAACGTGACTCTGTGAATAGGGTAACCATTTTCCACAAAACACAATTGATTTCTCTATTTTCTTCAGATCTCAGTCGATCCAAGTTTGTTGAGATGAAAATTTGCAGTTGTTCAGTTTGGTGGTCGAAATCATCTGTAAACTTTTCAGAGTTGTTGGATCCATATTCATGGAGATGTACCATTTTTGGGTATTTGATAATTTCCAAGAACATTTTTTTTTAAAGATTTGCGCTGTCTTTTGGATTCAAAATCCAAAACGAAATCACAGAGTAGATTGGTTTTATTAGACGAATCCCCTGACAATTTTATGTGGTTATCTGATTTGGGGTGTTGGAAATCTATCGATTTTTTAAGGTTTTGGACTGTACAGACAAAATGCAGAGCTGTACAGACAGCATCGAGAAGAAAGATAGGTGACTATTATGTGTTGATGACCCCACGAAAACATGAGACTGGAGATCGACTTGTTTGGGAAGCTAGATCCTGATGGCTGCCATGTTGGCATCCCATGTCCAATGGGTCAAATTTGCTATTTACAGCCATAAAATTAAAAGGTTCAGCTAAGAATTGGTGTACACAGTGTTTGCGATACTATCGATATCGCAGGTCAGCGACACGAAACAACAAAAAATCACAAAAAAATTTATGTGGTTCCAACGTATCGACAATATTATCAGCCGATATCGATAATATCGCACGATATATCGATATCGGCCAAGATATCGTCAAAATATTGGCATTTTTTCGTTAAGTGGGTATAAGTATTGACGATACCTGGACGATATCGTCCAGGTATCATCCAGCCACACAAGAGTCCCCCTTTTCTTGGAAAAAAATCGTTTTTCCTTCAAATCTCTTCTAGTTTCTCCTCTCCAACCCAATCTTAGGTAGATTTTGGTCCTTCCCTTGCAACCATCTGAGAGGAAATCAGTGATTTCGAAGGAAATCCGAATTTGGCCCTCTCTTGAACTCGGTGAGTACTTTTTCTTTAAAATTCGTTTTCTTTTTCTTTTAAATTAAATAAAATCTGTTGCAAATCACTTAAAATGCTTGATTCTTCATGTTTTGCATGGAGAATCAAGCATAACAACTTTTGATTTCGAGATTTGAGATTTGGGGAGCCGAATTAGGGAAAATTGGGGGAAATTCAAAATTTCTCAATTTCACCCAAATTCCTTGCAATGTCGGGATCAGAAACAACATTTTAAGTATGTAAGGGGGCTGATATATAGATTTGCAATAATTTTCCCAAATTTCGAAGTAATTAATAATTAATAAAAAAATACTTAATTATTTATTTTTTTCCGAATTTTCTTTTTGTAACAGCTGTTAATCCACTCCTAATTGTGAATAAATACTATTATAGAACTAATCGAACATCACATACACTCCGATTTGATGATTTGATTGTATGTGGCCCGATTTGGGAGAAATTGGGGAAAATTAGAAATTTGTCAATTCCTCCTAAATTGGGAGTATCGTTGGAGTGGAAACATGAAATTATGGATGTGAAGGTGCTGATTAACTGATTTGGAAGATTAATTTATTAATTAAAAATTAATTTATCCAAAAAAATTATTTAGTTTGTTTCCTAATGATATGTTCTTTTACAAGTAAACCATGTCGGGAGGAGGTAGAGGAGGGAGACAACAGGATATTGGATGGAGATATGGCCGCCCTCTCCCCGATAACCTACATGAGGCAATATCTAATCTATGTGACCATGTGTCACGGAGTGGTGGAGTAACCCGCTTGAAGGAATATCTAGCAATGGGTTATAGAAATGCTAAGGATTGCCCCAAATGTTCAAGAGATGTGAGGGAAGAGATTAGAGCGGTTCTAAAGAAGAATGTGAATATAAAGGATGACAGGGCTACAAGAGAGAGATTAGAGAGGAGCTGAGGCGGCCACCATATGGTGGAGAAGATGTGGTTGATCTAGATGAGGACAAGGATCTAGATTATAGACGTGCGGTTGAGGAATCGATCCGATAATGTTGGGAGATTGATCAAGTGAGGATAGAGGAAAGCAAGCCTAGATTTGAAGAGTCTACTCATGAGCGTAGGGGGAGTGGGTCTGGGTCTGGGGCTTGAGGGAGTGAGGCTGGGGGCAGTAGTAGGGGAGGTTTTTTTAAGATGGCACGTGGTGCTAGTATGCAGATGCCAAATCATCCTTTAGAACCAAGGATGTATAAGGGGGCTAGGGGGACGCAAAAGAAGTTGAAAGATATGTTTAGTGGGGGGGATGTGAGAAAAAAGGTTGGAAAGTGCATTGCCAGATTTTTTATATACGATCAGGTTCTTGCGAATGCAGCAAGTAGCCGACACTTCAAGAATATAATAACTGAAGTGCAACGAACGGGTAAGGGTGTGCTTCCTCCCACGCCCCGTGAGATAATGGGGAAATATCTTAATGATGAGTATGCAGAGATGAAAGCCTACGTGGACACGTATAAGCAGCCATGGGAGATGTATGGCTGTACCGTCATGTGTGACGGTTGGACCGGACCGACGAGGATGTTGGTCATAAATTTTATAGTGTACTGCAGGGGAATGACAGTGTTCCTTGAGTCTGTAGATGCAAGCAACAAAATAAAAGATGCATACTACATCTACAAGTTAATGTACAAAGTGATGGATGATATTGGGAGAAGCAATATTGTGTAATTTGTGACAGACAATGGGAGAGCATTTGTGAAGCCAGGAAAGGATATCCAAGAAAAGTATAATGTGTATTGGACATCCTGCGTAGCCCATTGCATAGATCTGATGTTAGAGGCGATTAGAGACAGGTCGGCTGTGAAGACGACTATCACAGACGTACGACTCATCACGACTTACATTTACAACCACACCTGGTTGTTGTCTGCGACGCGACTAAGGTGTGGTGGGGATATAGTGCGCCTTGGGATGACATGGTTCGCCACAAATTACATCGCCTTAAGTAGCCTTTTCAAACTTAGGCAGAGGCTTCGGGAGCTCTTCACCTTTAAAGAGTATTCTAATTGGAATAAGCGCGGGAAGAGAGTGACTTGGAGGTATGAGGAGCTGGTGTTGAGCCATTCATTTTGGGAACGCATGCGCAATGTGTTGGCCATTATCGAGCTCATATATAACGTATTGAGGACGGTCGACAATGAGGTCTATCCATCAATGAGATCATTGTATGCATCCATACAAGTAATGAAAGATGCTATCAAGACCAAAGCTCCCAAGTCGTATCAGTGAGTGCATACAATTATCGACGAGTGTTGGGGAAAAACCCTTTCACACCCACTTCATAAGGCTGGTAAGTAGTTAAATGATTGATTTTTTCTGTTTATATACTTCTTTGCATACCATGTATAAACATTATATTGTTGTTATGTGTAAATATGTATATGTTGTTGGGTTTCAACTTACTTTTTGAATCCAAAGTACCACTACACCTGCAAGCTCTACCAAGACAGCTCATTGAAGAAGGCTGTGCACAAGGTGTACGCTCACTTATTCCCCAACTGTGATGAGAAAGCCACATTTGGTTTCGAAGTAAATATGTCTGCACTTATCATTTTACTAGTTTCATCTTATATCTTAAACACTCTAGACTTGCCCTTATTGCTTCATATCATCATCAGATCGTTAGATTTCGTGACGCTGCGGGGATGTTAGAGAATGAGGCAGCGGTGAGGTCGAGGACGACCATGATGGCATGTGGGTTGTTGCATGCTTCATAGTTCATACAATCTCTTGGAAGAAAATTTTACTTTTCATACTACTTTGGTGGATGTGAAAGTAATGAGAAACATTTATATTTCGCAGGTGAATGGTGGGCCATGTACGGTTGTGATTGCGAAGTCTTGTAGCGCCTGGTTGTTCGTGTGCTGGCACAGACGGTGACCTCCTCACCCCATGAGAGAAATTAGAGTACATTCTCCCTGATCCACATGAATAAGAGGAATCGGTTAGGGTACGACAAGCTTCAGAAGCTAGTCTACTGCCACTACAACATGAAACTCCAAGAGAGGGTGCTCCGCTCTGAAGGAAGAAGAAAGGCAGAGGAAGACCCACTAGATTTGATGACTATCGGATAGCATGCTTACATGGAGGCCAACGATGATGACCCACTTTACCAATGGGTTAGGTCCGACGACTTGGATATATCTGATGGGCGACCAGAGCCACGTGGAGGCGGAGGTAGTAGAGACGAGCACTGATGTTGATGCCCATGTACAGTAGCTGAGATCTCCACCTGAGTTATTCAACCCGTTGACAAGAGATCCGGAGGGGAACCCACGACAGTCTTTGTCACGCGGGTTACGTGACGGCGAGACATTATCAGATACGGCGAGTGATGGGGATGGTGGTTGGTGGTGGTGGTGGTGGTGATGATGATGGTACTTGTAGCGGGGATGGGGACGACGATGATGATGATGACAACGACGAGGATGGGGACGACGATGATGATGATGATGACAACAACGACGGGGATGGTGGCGACGAGAGCGAGTCTCGTACTGGGAGTCAGTCTCAGAGGCCACTTAGCCCATTCATTGGGGAGAGGGAGTTTGATCACGTCACACAGGACACCGACCACGGTTTTCGTCTAAATGAACCACATGAGCGGCTTGTAATCAACAAAGCATACATAAAAAAGAAGCTGCATGAGAAACAGAAAACCCAGTCACTAACAAATATAGAGGAGCGACTGTTGGCTATTTCTATAAGAGATGTACGATCGTGGGTGCCTACGTGGCACTAGGGATCGAGCACGTCATGAGCGAGAATCTACATCACGAACAAGGGAGGGGAGCTCGAGTTCCATGCCGCAGTATGGATATGGATCAGGATCACAAACCCAAGAGGGATACGTATACGGGCTTGGTGGATATGTGGTGAGCGACTCTAGCAGCTACGGCTCACCATTTTTCGATAGGGCTGTAAATGGGTCAGCGGACCCGATGGGGTACCCGGACCCAACCCGTTTAGACCCGACCCAGACCCGACCCATTTGTTAAATGGTACGGGTCTGGGTCCAAGAATAGACCCGGTTGCTAAACGGGTCTGGGTCTGGTTTCCTTTATATTAGGCCCGACCCGACCCGACCCGAACCCATTTAGTAAGTGGGCGGGTTTGGTCCATGTTTCAAGGGACCCGTCTAATCCAGACCCGTCCAAACCCGATTTTAAGCCTTGTAAAATGATTGCATACTTGATCCAGACCCGGAACCATTAGACCCGACCCATTTATAAATGGGTCTGGGTGGATCTTCCTCTACCAGACCCGGACCCATTTATAAACGGGTTTGATGGGTTGACTCGGACCTGACCCGGACCCGCCCATTTAGTAAAAGGGTCTGGGTCTAAAATTTGGACCCAGACCCGTTTAGTAAATGGGCGGGTCTGGTTTTGGCTAAACCCGCCCCGAACCCGACCATTTACAGCCCTATTTTTCGACTACATCCAGGAGTTCACTTCCACATATGGGCGGAGATATGGGCCACACTACGGATCTAGCGATACTTGTGGATATTTTAGAGTACCATCTATGCCCATCCCAGATCCATATCATCCACAAACTGTTACGATTACACAGTACCCACGAATGGGCGTACTGGTTCAGTTTGGAGAGGATGAGTACCAACGTTATGTTAGGGAGTATCTTAGTTGGTACCATTCTACTATGACGTGGGTACAATACTGTTGATTTGTAGAGCAGCAGTACTATTCCCAACCCCGTCAAGATGGAGACGATGATTACGAGCCACCGCGCAACTCTATGTGGGTCTAGGCAGCAGTCAGTTGCATCATCCATAGGTATATTTCTCAGTTCTCTTGCTTCTTTTACTTTATGAATGAATTGGTTGTGTTTTCATTAAGGTCTTCTTACATTTATATATCTTATGGAATCAATTTAAGCAATGGTTGCATCAGTTCAATTAGATAGCACATAGCTTAGGATCCTTTTACAAAGGAACTCCATTATGTGGACTTCTTTTTGTACATATTGTGATTTAAATGTGTGTATTAAGGTCCATTTTAACAATCCCTGAAGTTTCACTAAAAAATTCAATCAATTTTCCAATGTTTCCCCATGTTTTCCAAAAAGTGCGATACGTTACCCGATACAACCGATATATCCCTAGCGATACGCAATATGTATCTGTATCCCAAGGGTGTGAAATGTAACGCGATACCAATACTGTGAACACTGGGTGTACATATATAATAAACAAGAATCTGATGTGCAACTTTCAACTTTAGGCTAGTCAGTAGTTAAAGTGGCATGTACATGGGTGGTTCCACCGACTCCTCTCCCAACTTCCCCTATTCCCCAAGAGTGGGCTATCAATGCCATAACAATTTTAGTGCTACCTCTTGACGAGCCTAAGGGCGTGTTTGTTTTTCATTTCCATCAGGTAAATGCTAGTAAATAGATGTAAGAAGGTAATTATTATAGTTTACTTCCGTTTGATAGGAAAGAGTATTTACTCCTAGTAAAAACGTTCAAAAAGGATCGCCATACATTCATGGGCCCCACTGTAATTTCTATGACATATCCATGCCGTCCATCCATTTTACCAGAACATTCTAGGGCATGAGCCCAAAAATGAGGCAGATCCGAAGCTCAAGTGGCCCACACCATAGGAAATCGTAGTTGTAAAAGGTTTTTAACGGTAGATATTCAACCCACTATTTCGTGTAGCGTGGTCCACTTGAGCTCTGGATTTGCCTCAATTTTAGGTTCATGCCCTAAAATCACCTTAAACAATGGATGAACGGCGTGGATAAGCCACATGTATCATAGTGGGCTCCACAAAAAATCCGTACCTTCCTTGATTTTAGTGCACGAAAAACAAAACGATCATTATAAAAAAGTACGGGAATTACATGGTAAGTAATCATTACCTATTTACTTGTGTTTACAGTGTAAATGGAAATCAAACAGGCCCTAAGGATGTTAATCAAGTCCAAAGCAGTTAGAATGCTATGGTTGGTGAAACAGGCCCCAAACCATAAACCTCGATTTGATAGAGGTTGAACAAACTCTGCAGAGTAATCTATTGCCTATCCTGACATGGAAGGAACCAAACCACGACATGCATGACCAACAACCATCCAACCCTCTACAACTAGGCGACACCCACAAAGTCCCAAAAAGGGTAAAAACCTTATGCCACAGCTGCCTAGCGAATTCACAGTGAATAAAAAGGTGATCTACTGACTCCCCATCTTGGAAGCACATCACGCAAACATTCGTCAAGCACATGTTTCTCTTTTAAAGATTATCGATTGTGAGGACTTCATTACAGCCAACTCGCCACGCAAAAGCCACCACCCTTGACGGCGCACCATAGCCCCACACGTAAGTCATCGGGCTATTATCACCCCTACCATCACCCCCTTCCAAACTCTTATAGAAAGATCCAACCGAGAAGACTCCAGATTTGTCTTTATACCACACCAAAGAATCTAACTCTGATATCACCAGTCTCGCTCGTTGAAGAAGAGCCAAAAGACTGATGAATTCCTCTAATTCTACATCGGCCAAATCCCTCCTACAAGGCGGAGACCAGATCACCTCACCCCCTATAATCGAGAAGCATCTGGCCACCACAAGGCCCTGCTCTGACACCACCCTCGCAACCATGGGGAACACCTCCCCCAATACCTGATTCCCCACCCAAACATCCTCCAAAAACCTAATTTTTGAACTATTTCCAAGCGAGAACCTGATGCCTTCCCACACCCTTCCTCAAAGACGAGCTACCGCTTTCCCCAAAGAGGATGCCCTATACAAGGACGAAGATCGAGTCCACCATCCCCACTCATCTACCCCATAATTTTTCACTACAACCTCCCTCCAAAAAGACTATTCTTCCACCCCAAACCTCCACACCCATTTACCTAACAACGCATCATTAAACTTCTCTAAACTTCTTAAGCCAGCACCCCCTTGATCACAAGGCTTACATACATCGGCTCACTTCATTAGATGGAACTTGTGCTTGTCTTCCGCTCCCTTCCACAAAAAAACTCTTCTAATCTGCTCTAATTTCTCCACGATCACCTTTGGGCATTCAAAGAGAGACATAAAATATACCGGCAAATTAGACAGAGTCACCTCAATCAGAGTAATGCTACCTCCTAAAGACAAAGATCTAGTCCGCCATTGAGATAACTTCTTCTAAAAGCATTCAATAACCTTGTCCCACATCCTTATTGGTGGCTTACCTAAACACAAAGGGAGACCCAGATATGTCGATGGAAAGACCCCGCTTTACAGCCAAACACACTAGCAAAGAGAGCCAAATCTTCTAAGGCGATCCCTACTCCCAAAAGTTCACTCTTTGAAATATTAATATGAAGCCTGGAGACTACTTCAAAACAAACAAGAATCAACCGCATATTCTCCACCAACTCCTCATTCACCACACAGAACAATAGTGTATCGTCTGCATGTTGGAGATGCGTCACTCGAAAAGCCGAATTATCAACCGCAAATCCCCTCACCAACTCCGCCTCAACCCCTCTACTGATCATTCTACTCAAGGCTTCCATGACCACAACAAACAAGTATGGTGATAGGGGGTCTCCATGCCTCAAACCTCTAGAAGAGGGAAAGAAACCGTTTGGCGAGCTGCTCACCAACACCAAGAACTTGGCCGAAGAGATACATTCACGGATCCAAGCGCGCCATTTCACACCACATCCCAACCGATCTAACATATAGTCCAGAAAATCCCAATCAACATGGTCGTACACCTTTCCGATATCCAACTTGCAAACTAACCCTCTGTAATTTCTCCTTTAGCAGGCGTGAATAGTTTCATTAGCCACTAGCACACTATCCGCTATCTACCTTCCCGCTACGTAAGCTCCTTGAGACTCTGAGATGACCCCAGCAATTGTTTCCTTGAATCTTGATGCCAAGGACTTTGCTAGGATTTTGTACGGCCCACCCAACAAACTTATCGGTCTATAGTCCTTCAAGCTCTCTGCACCTTTCTTCGGGATTAATGCCACAAACATCGCACCTAGCTCTGGAGAAATTTCTTCTGAAATAAAAAATTCGTTAAAGAAATCCACAACTTCTGTTTTCACCAATTCCCAGAACTTTTGGAAAAAGAAGATTAGAAAGCCGTCCGGCCCAAGCGCCTTTTCACTGCCTAGCTCAGAAATAGCATTTTTAATTTCATCTTCGGAAAAAGGTTTTTCTAAATTATCCACCGCATCCGCAAACATCGCGTCGAAAGATAGATCATCTAATTTCAGCCAACTCGGCCGACTCCACCATGCCCTTTGAAGAAGATTTTTATAGAACTTAACTATTGCCTCACAAACGTAAGGCTTTCCTTCTAGCAATTCCCCCTCCACCACCACTAACTTAATTTTGTTAACTCTTGCTCAAGCACTAGCCATGTTATGGAAGAATTTGGTGTTTTTATCCCCCTCTTTCAACCATAAAGCCCTCGACCTCTGTCTCCATTTTATCTCGTCCTCCCTTAATCTTGCCAGGTACTTCACCGAATGGACCTCTCTCTAAGTTTTCTTCCTCTGATAATTCCCCACTTTCTTCCTTCAAATTAAGACTCTGAATGCTATCAAGAATGGTCATAGTTTCCTGTTCCCGAGCGCTTAATACTTTTTTCCAAACATTGATCTTGCCCTTTAACAAGTTCAATTTTTTTAAAGAAATTGAATCATGCTCCTGCTCCTACTCCTGCTCTATCTGGAAAAGGCAAACATCATTCTTTAATCAAATCCACAAAACCTTCAATCTGTAACCATGCAAACTCAAAGCGAAAAGGCCTCGGGCCCTAATCTTCCTCATCTGTTTCCAAAATAATTGGGCGATGATCCGAAACCGGTTTTGGCAAACCCCTTTGATGCACCAACGGGAAAGAGGCTATAAAATCAGAGGAGAGAAGGAATCTATCTATTTTAGACTGAAAAGGACAATCACGACCATTGGACCAAGTAAACTTCACCACACCCATGGGTAAATCTATCATCTCGTTTGAATCTATCCATTCTGAGAAATCTCTCATGCTTCGATTAATTCTGCTCCCACTTGATTTTTTATAAGGAAATCTAACTACATTGAAATCACCTCCCACACACCCTGGATGTTGCCACATGCCCCTGCAAACATCAAGTTCAGCCCGGAACATTTTTCTACAAAGAGGCCTTGTTTGGTCCATATACCACCGACAGAGTCCAAAGGAAACCCGAGGTGCAATCTCTTAGAACAATCGATAAAGAGAATTGTCCCTTGTAACAATCGACCAATTGCCATAACTGAACATTCCAAATGACTAATACTCCCCCGGCCGAACCAACTGCATCTAAGGATTCCCAAGCTTTATTTTGCCCTCCCCACAACGAATAACCAGCCTTCCATCAATCCCTTCCAAAGTTTGTTTCCTGCAAGGCCATCAGCCGCACCTTGTATTTCTTACACAAATTCCCAATTTGTAGTCGCTTTTGGGGGCAACCCATCCTCGTACGTTCCAACTTACTATCTTCATCTAAAACTAGCTTCACCCAAAGACCCCAAATCACTTCGCCTACTCGAAGCGCCCCTCAATTCGATTGGATCCCTGATGGACCACTCCATGCGCCTCATCCTGCTGCCTCTGGAGCTTGTTCTAGCGACCTCTGGCTTCCACCCATTAAAACAGAGCCGCATAATCCCCTGGATTGTCCCCAAAAGATACCCTGACAAAACGGGCAATCTCTTTCGCATCCTTCTTGATTCTTTCAAACCCTGGGCTGCAGACATCTTCTTCTTCCCTTTCCCATTTCTTTTTATCTTACCTCTATCTGATTTGCTCTTTCCTACCTTTTGGTAAACATTGTCCTTATTCGAGCCCTCAACCGCCCTTATGACTGCCAGAGGACTTACGACTTGTGCCTCAATTGACTCTGCCAAGAACCGAGAGCCGACCTCAACTTTTTCAGTTAGGAGACTGTGACATGCATCTTTCGCTGGACCTGCCCAATTCAAAGGCACGACTTCTACTCCAACTGAGACCCGATCAGCGGGACCTTCCAAGATAATAGAAACATCTTTGCCTCTAGCTGTAACCCGATCTATACTGACCTTGACTCCTACCGGAGCTGTGATTTCACATTGACAAGGCTCCCCATCTGAAGAAAAGCTTTGACAAGCTTGCTCTGTGACAACAACTGCATCTGTACCGTCGGAATCCTCACTCTGCAAGACCCCAAGCTCCTTGATACATATGGTGAGAGACGCTGCCTGGATTAACCCCGCCTTATTTGTCCTATGCAAAATTGTATGCCCTCCCCCCTTTTCAAAAGCAGTTGTCATCGGGCAAGCGAACTGAGAGGCCCAATTAGTCGAGCCCAGCTACAAAGGGTCAAAGACCTAAGACCCCCTCATGCAATGACTAAACTGAATTCTCATGTGAGAGAGGAAAGCAAAATGAGCTACGTATGACACCATCTCTGCACGCTTTTCGATCTCCGCACATAACAATGCTTGGGACCACATATCTATGCCACGTGTCGAAGCTGGAATAAGGCGATTTGCCGTCTCTGATGACAAACTTCCAGCATTAAAAGCACTGCCACGTGCTAGCCTGTCTTGCACACACATCTCCGTTGCTCTGGAGAGTGGTCCCTCCTCCAAACTCAGGATGTCTCCCGCATTAAATACCTCCCCACGCGTCTTCACCCTATGATCGCTCTCCTCCTTTCCCCAAGAAAACTCTGCCTCTACCTTGTTGTCCACGTCAAATGCAACACACGTCAACATCTCCCCATCTTGCAACCATGGTCCAACATCTGCACCAATCTACTCTGCACACGCACTCGAAAAAACGATTGGTGGACTGCAAGTAATGCAGGAGCATTTTCACATCGGGTTCGAGCGGGGTGGTCTGTGTGATGCAAGGGCACACTCGGGGTGGGTGGCCCATGTGATGCGGGTGGCTCATGTGATGTGGGGCCCACCTGTGTGAGGCGGGTGGCTAGTGTGATGCGAACCCATGTGATGTGGGGCCCATGAAGGAGGGTTCGGTTGAGGGCCTGGCCTATGTGAAGCAGGAGCCTGGGCTATGAGATAAAGGGATTGATTCGCCACACTCTATCAATTCAAGCTTTTAGAGCAAGTGGTTGGTCGTCCGGAGTCAAAGTGGTATTAGAGCGGGAGGTCTCGTGTTCGAGACTCTTCACCAGGGGTGATTAATGCAAGGGCATTTTCACACCGGGCTCGAGTGGGGGGGCCTGTGCAATGCTGGGGCACACTTAGGGTGGGCGGCCCGTGTGATGCAGGGTGGCTCATGTGATGCGAGCCCCAACCATGTGATGCGAGTGGCTAGTGTGATGCGAACCCATGTGCCGTGGGGCCCACGAAGGAGGGTTCGGCCACGAGCCTGGCCTGTGTGAAGCAGGAGCCTGGGTTATGAGATAAAGGGATTGATTTGCCACGCTCTATCAGTTCGAGCTAGTGGTTGGTCGTCCTACATCAGCAGGGCATGGTCAAACGTACACCTTCGTTTTCGACAGGCTCTTCTGCCAATTCCAGTAAGCACAAAGGATCAACGCTGCACATCGTCTCTTCTCGCCTAATAGTCACCCATAATACCTCCCCGCCGATGCGAATAACCACCTTCTCTAGGAAACGGAATCTCTTTCACTTCCTCACCTGCACCCTAGCATACCGCAGCATCTCACAGTTTGTAGTTCAAATATCTATCTCCACCACCGATCCCACACAAGATCCCACGGCCTAAATGATTTCGTCACTCCGAAATTCCAAAGGAAGATCCCAGATCTGCAGCCAACACTCCTCCCACCCAAAATCCGACCACTCCATCCATCTCTACACCCCCAAAACCGTAGTATCCCTCTTGTTGTTGCATGACTCAAGGAACGAATCCACATCCCCTTGTGAACAAAGATAAACCTTCTCTTCCGACAATTTTTTCACCACCGTGTCTTCCTCATCTACCGCACATTTCTCTGCCATCCACTCTACTATCTCCTCCTCCTAGGCTTTAGATCGCACCGTCGCCACACAGCAGAACTCAAAAGAAAGAAGGAACTCCTGGAGCACTTTTTCTAGGATGCATACCCCTGGTCCTTTCTCCAGATCTTCCCGCCAGACTTCCTTTATCAAGGTTGACTCGATAACTGTTTTTTAACTATCCCCTGGGCTATCCGAGATCAAAAGTGTCTCCTTATACGACTTTGATACCCTCATAGCTTGTGGCCCCCAACCTCACCCCTCTTCCTAAAGCTACTCGGTTTTCCTGTTATGCCATCCACCCTTTCTCTTTTCCAATGATTAGACTGTATCTCCTCGTTTTTCTTCTCAAGATCGTACCTCGCCCTTTGCACGCTCATCTTATAGCCCCCGAAACTTTCTCCATGGAGTTTTTCCTCTGCGACATCCATTTCTTCGTCCGAACTCATATGAACAAACACAAAACCCCAAGGTTCGAACGTAACCTTATCTCTCAGTATCACAACCCTTGCAGCGAAGAAGACCCGCTGAAAATTCAACGGAGACCAACCCTAAGGATATCCTGTAACAAACAGCGTTGGATATTTTGAAAGGTGTTTCTTTTTCAAAGCTAGATCCTGATCTTTCATACCCGACCTCTGCCAACGATGGACCTCTGTCCAGCCACCTTGATCTCCCTCCTTGCCGGGTTCTGCTACCTTATCCCTTTCCTTGACACGTTGTCGATCACCGTTACTACTCTCTCCCCCCTTTCCATCATCTTTCCGTCTCCACATCTTCGATTGTGTGGATCCGGGTCTTATATTGCATGTTCCTCAAAGGACAAGTTGAGGTTAATCTCGGTAAAAAGCAATAAAATAAATTCAAGCATAATTTTTTGAAACATGTCAATAAGCTAGAACTATTGCTTCCAGTTTTCTCATGCAGAAAACCCGAACATTCAAGAAATCCATTGAACATGGAGATTAACGTCTCTTACAACCTACACAGTCACTGTTTTTGGAGCAAAATCAATTTGCTTAAATAAAGATTTCTTTTTATTATTTACTAAAAGCTATAGATATCTATTCAATACATTCAACCTCTTAGAGAGAATTAATGTTCCAACGAATCACACCCAGAGATATTGATAACACACATGGAGTTAATGTTATTTCATAACTAATAGATCCATCACATTATACCAGCTTGCTACAAAAAATCATTGTCTAAAGAACAATGACATGACCTCTGAATTCATTGACAACCTTCCGAGAAGCTACCAGTTAATAAAGAAGGCACAACATGTCATCAGCAATAACTATGCTACTGTTGATATCACCATTAGAATAAGATGGGGTGGTGATGGGAACTCGATCATTACAACATAAAACAATGAGCCGTTCAATACACATGCCCTAATTCATTCAATTGAGCTTTTGCAAAGCCCACACGTGTACGAAACAGATATCTATACACTGCACTGTGCCAACAGAGGAGACGTGCAATATCCAACCATCCATCTGGTCGCTCACCTGAAAATCAAGCTGGTGCACTCATAGTAGAAACAGGCAGACGGCTTAGAAAATTTTAGCCAAGCTCTTCACAGCTCTGCACTTGTTTCTTAAACTATGGCCCCACCTGTCTAGTATTTGTTTCTTTAAACCATGGCCTACCTGTATAGTGGACTGACCTGATTCTTGGGTCAGGTCATCCACATATCAGTATCCCTCTGATGGATGGATTGATATGATACCTATGTCCATACTGGCAAATGTGCACTGTGTACATAAACTGCCTTACACAGGCATGTGCACTTCACAAAACTCTATTAAGCATATTCCTTCATAAGGTTACTAGAAGAAATCCTTCTAACAATTAGATACAGAATGAGGGCGACCAGGGGAAAAGCTAGACGATTGAATCTCCTCCTCCTCCGCTACAGGTCAAAGGTCTCCCTGCTCTTTTCATAAAAGAGGAAAAGTAGGGGCTTGTTTTGCCATTACTTAAGAGACTTTTTTGGACTTCATGTAGCGTTCTCAGTGATGAAAATTCAGCGCCTTTTTGCGTTTCTATAAAATGCATCCTTCTTTGCATTGCAACAAAAAGTGAAATGATGGGCAATCTGATACAACAATACACTGATTATGGTCGGACATGTTGACAAATGAACAAGCCAGATCAATTCACATAGAAATACATCCATTTTAAGCGTACATGGTAATTATTGGTCGCAAATAGGAGGACAGGTTCCAAAGATTCAGGCAGTTCAGAAAAATGTATGTAAGCTAATCCGAATCCCTAGAGCAAAAGCTGCCAGTTTCAATAGAGTACATCTCGAGCACATGATAGCCTATGCACCTACGACTTGCCATAGTCACATCAGAACCTCGACACTCTTATTGTAAAGATGGATTCTTGTGGTTCCAAATGGCATGAAAGTCCTCAAAGGTCTGCATTCTCATCTTTTTAATCCCTAAAGAAAAGAACTAAGTGAATGTCACATTGTTTGAAATGGCAAGTTCAACACAATGAAACTAAAATTGATTCAATCCTCTCCCAGCAGCAACCGTCAAATTACAAATAATAGAGCATTATAGTTTGTTATGCAATAAACAAGTCAAGGTTCACCACCATGAAAGTACACATGGGGGTACGGCACGTGAATCCAGACAGAGCAACTGGTGGGCATGGATGGCCCGCACACCCATGATTAATGGACTAGTATTTTAAACTGGACCATTGACAGCTTCTTTTTTTTTTTTTGGTCCATTTGAAGGCCACCAATTGACAGCTAGGACTTTGTTTGGTGTGTTTTTTCTACCGGTGATATCAGGCCCAGCCGCCCAGCCAGATGAATGGTTTGGATTCAACATTACATGTACCATGTAGTTGCAACAAACCAAGATTGTTACATTGCCCAGCAGGTCAGAGTTGGCCTCAAAATATTATACTCCACAAAAAGAAAATGAGACGACAGCGACAGCTATGTCCACTTAACTCTGCCTTCCCCATACAAAATGTCTAGCATCCCAGAATGCTTTAATTTACTATAGAGAACACATCTGAACAAAAACTATATTATAAATACTCCATGGCAGACAAGGGCAGAAATACTCCCCAAGAAAGCAACAAAGCACTGCTAGATGCATAAACTTTCACATGTAATAAGAATTTATACTTACCAAGACAGGAGAGTATCAAGCTTTATTGGAACGGAATGGGAACACCTTGCTTATTGTTCACAATTGTCATTGCCAAATACCGGGTGCCCATACCAATAGGTGTCTGTTCCTCAGGTCCCTCCCAAAATGGGGCTTCACCATCTCCAACCAGTTGCCAATAGCCTGTCCTCAGAGATTCGGCTTGCTCATCTGTGCAATTTTGCAATAGTGCCTCAACACGGAAGTTTATTCCAAGGGAGCCGAGGAATTGAGATTGCGTTATTGGGCCATGAACGGCCACGTTTTCTGTAAAATGATATACTTAATCAATACGGCTCTATGAATCAAAATCTTTAAGAAATTTGATACATTGAATTTGTGGCTACTTCTACAGTGGATGGAAACCTGAAACTTCTTCTGCAGAATGCCTGATAGAAGCAAAGTCAACATAGGCACTGAGATCAGCCGACCCAGGATCATCTAGTATATTCACGAATTTATGCTTCCGAATAGCCTGCATGCAAGGTAAAAGAAAACCATCAAACATATGATAGATAAAGCATAAACCGTAGCAAGTTTTCAAGAGTTTGCTCGAATACAACCCGATGTATTGCAGTATGATACATTGGAATTTTAGCCTTCGAATCTGGGTCATCTTCCAATGATCCAAACAATTTATATGACAATCCTCATTTTGATATCAACAAATAAAATATTTCAATTGGATTATTTCAACCCTTTGATAATTTGGCTCTTTCGTTGTGAACATGAACAATCACCATAACCTTTTGTATCAACCAAGGGTTGAAATATCCCATCCAAGAGTTTTTCAGGAATCACCCATCCAAGGAGAGCCCTATCAAATAAACGGTTTTGGTCATCAAAAAAGGCCCAAATTCAATGGCTTGAGTCCCAACGTATCGTATTGCAGTATGTTGGGGTGATTCAAGCAAACCTCTTTAATTTATGAATTGACTAAATCAAGAGATAACTCAATAAAACCCATGTAGATTCATTAAGTCAACCCATGCTTCTAATAAGCCATGATTTTGATTCAAAAGACGCTTGATTTTCAGATTGTGCAGGAACTCTTTATGTTATGAGATGTGTTGAACCCCATTTTGTAAGAAAAATAATAACACAGTGTCTCTCCTTTCTGAAATTGGTTGAGTCTAACAAAGCTACCGTATTCACAAAACTCCCCTTTTTTTGCATAGTTGTGGCATTTCCATCATACTCTGTCTTGTCCATAGCAAAGAATCAATTCCGGGAAAGATTAAGCAAAACCATCAGCAACTCCTTGAGCACGATAAGAAATGTTTCAATGCTGAATTCTCCTTCAAATATCACCTTTATATTAAGGAAAAAGACCACAATCCATTTTATTTCATCGCCTTCATCTCTTCCATCCAAAAAGGGTATCTCCATCTTGAACATGAGTTCTGAACTTTTATCTTTTCTTCAAACTAAACCTAAAAGGAAACTTGAAATGTGGTCATGATCCACATTATGAAAAGAAAAGTATGAAGAAAAGAAAAGAAAAGAAGCATTAGGAACAAAGAATGGCGACTTCATCATTTCTCATACATGCCAAAACCTCACACTGATCCTTAAAATTAAAAGGTTAAAAATCTGAAAATTTTCTTTATCTACATCCCCTAAAATATTCTATCTACCATGGAAATCTCGTCATGCCAACATGTTAAATTCATTCTAAAATGTCCAAACAAACTAATTTCTTGATGATTGACCATCCTCACATCTCCAGTCCAAAGAGATATAGATCCCCCCTCTATCAACGTGATCATATAAACAACTGAAAAAACATGAGTTGAGGACTTGCATAAAATCATCTTCCAAGATAGAAGATTTTTTCTTATCTTCCAAAATCTCTATATCTATTTAGGCCGTGCAGCCTTCATGGTTCTCACCACCCACAATTGAAACTCCATCCTATTGATGTCACTATGTCACTTCCATCATAAGCGCAGATAATCAAGGGCGAATGTTTACCTCTGAAATCCATAATTTACATGACCTGTCCAATTCACTATGTGAGGTCTTGAAAGCTCTATGTTCCCCTGCCTATTTGAAGCTAAAAGAGTCGAAAAGACAACTTAATAATCCTATAAACAACTTTTGTCCTCGAGCCCATTTTCTATCAAAACAGGCTCAATGTCTCAACCTTGTCAACCTTCCATACAACCGAAGCATGTTGACTGATCTCCATTACAAAGTTGACTGAAAGCTATTAATAAGTCTCCTCTTCCATCAAATTTTAGTTCATTGACTCCCTCCACCATGTCACCTCCCAAAGGCATTTGTTTGACTTTACCTTCTTCACCAACCTATTCACAATTTCACGTGGTAGGTAACTTTCTAATGCTTCCATCCCAACCTAAACCTCATCCTCTTGATTAATCTCCAATCAGGGACACAAACAACTCGGTTAGCATTGTAAAAGAAGAGACATTACCTAAGCTTTCCAGCATCTTCCACACTCAATTTTGGTAATGTATGCTGCTTTCAAGATGCTCTTTTTTTTTTTTTTTTAATCATGCCATTGCAGTGGTAGAGTGAAATAGCAGGAACAGGATTCATGGAGCCAACCCAACTAATTTGATAAGGTTTAGATGATGATGAAGTTTATGATGATCATGATGATGCCATTGACAGTGAAAATAACCTTTGTAAATTGGTTTCCTTCTCCTCATCGTTTCACAATTCTTCAACATCGAAACTTCCTATGCACCAACAATCATTAATGAACATCTTCCAATATTCATAGTTTGATCATGGAAACTTACCGGTAACAACATTATTCAAACCATTGTTGGTATCCATCCTTGCTGATGCAAGTGAACTCGCTGAATGCAACTTTCTTCTTTATGGGTCTTTACTCCTAAAAACCAACAAACTAATAATATAGCTCTACTACCATATTGAGAGATCCAAACTCTCCAAGTGTAGCTAGACTGCCTGATGCTACAACTACATGCATAGTAATGTAGAAGCACATAAAGGTCCACAAGCAAAGGAGATTGCAAATGAGAGAATACATGAAGGATTTTGTCCACACTCAAGAAAAAGGTAGAACACTCAAGCTTAGAACCACAATTTTCCCTCTTCACAACGGAAACAATAGACCTCATGCATGTCTAGTCGCATTTTGTCCACACCTATGAATAGACCTTATGCATGCTCTAGTCGCATTTTAGAGCATCTAACTCATCGAATGGAATTTTGTAGAACTTCACAAGGAATATGAACTTCTACGTGCTAGTAGTGTGTGTCCTTGAAATCCAACTTGATTCTAATGTTGATTCGAACTTGGTCATGGGTGAACTCTTATGATGAAGCGGAATTTGCTTATTACTAACTTTTATGCTTATTTTCTTCTTTATGCTATGATAAAATTATGCATTGAGACATTCTTCTAATAGGATGTAGTTGATCCCTTTTTGATCGACTCTTAGTTGGCTCCATGGTGAAAGAGTAGAGGATACACATCGGCCAAGATTTGGTCATGGGAGAGTTATGCCCTACAGTTGTCAAGTACCCTAAATTTCATAACCACTCCAAGACATTAGACCATCCAGATTTTGTTTGTGGCTATGTTGTGTTGTTGATTTAGCCACAAACCAAGATGGCTTAATCTCCACCATCAAGTTATTGTTGCATCTTTTTTTGGGTCCTTCACCAAACAAGAGTACAAATTTTCATTAGTATATGGTGTTTAGTACCTAGCCCGATTGGATAATCATATAGGAGGCTTGCATCAAGTTTCCTAACCGAGAGGTCTATCATGCTTAGATTAGATTGACTTGATAATGCACTAGCTTGGGCTTATACTATGTGACGTAGGATGCCCTAATTATGATGCATGCTCATGAACTCATATAATCCGGCGGAAATAAAAGACAATAATAATATAAAATCTAGCATCAATCATCATGAACTAAGAAAATCACAAGGAAACATGCAATGGAGCGGGTCATTCATCATAACCACGAAGTATGAGATTCAATTATTGCTATGGTTGGATCTGGCGGGGGATGAAACCTCCCGATCTTACATGGTCTTAATCCAAATACCCAATATGAATCACTAGTCCGAGGGATTGAGGGATTTCTCGGATTAGGGATTTGAAAAATCTGGAGAATTAGGTTTGAGATTAATTCTCAGATTTTGATCATGGGGAATTAAGAAAACCAAGGTTTAGGATGTAGGTAAAGAAAGATAAATTACCTGGAAAAAGTTGGAGGGGCACAAGAAGAAAAGAGAAGAAGGAGATCAAGGAAGAAGAAGAAGCACCATGAGAGAGAGGGAGAGTAGGGAGGCAACCAAAGGTTTGCTTTTTTTCATTAATCAATAACTAATTTCGTTTTTAGAGCTGAGCCCTCTTAAATAACCAATAAGAAAACATGAAAATACCAAAATACCCTTAAAAATTATGCAAAAACGGAACTTAAAACAAATTGCGCAAAAGTTTGGGCGATCGGGCGCCCGAAGACGTCAAAAAACATCCTACACATGTGTCCTCCCAATGTAGGGTCTTCAATGTGTCAAATCACATGTGTAGGATCTTCAAGGTTCAGTATAGTCGCCTAGCCACAAGGAAGATGCTTGTGGTGGGCGCTTTCTTCGTTAGTAGACTTTAAAAAGTCTTGTGTCCTCACCAACTCCCCTCAAGTGAGAAAAACTCGACTCTGACGAGTTAAAGCTTTTGTGACGCTCTAACAAGTCTGGATCAACGCTCTGCAACTCTTCTTCTGTCAACCACGTAGATTCTGACGGTGGTTTGTTCTTCCTTTTGACAAGGTATCTTTGGAAACCTCCGTCTCTCGTGGAAACGATATCTTCATCCATGATTTCCTCAATCTCTTCTTTGCGAATAATAGGTGGAGGAAGGGGTGGAGTAGGTTGTGAAGAAAACTCAGAGAAAGGCCATGAAAGAGACGAGGAATCAATGGTAGGATTAGAGGAACGGACTAAATCCTCCACATTAAACATTGGATTAATGCCCATTTCAGGTGGAAGGTCGATCCGGTATGCGTTGGACCCAATTTTCTGCAATATCTTGAATGGTCCAACACTACACGCTTGTAATTTCTTAGCGGAACCTTGTGAGAACCGCTCTGGCCTTATTCTGACTATTACAGTCTCCTTCCTGAAAATCTTGTAATCTACGATGAGAGTCAGCTGAATATTTATAATTATCATTGCTCTTATTGATCCGCTGTCTAATATGTGTATGCAATTCATGAATGTTTCGTGCAAATGCATCGGCCGACTCTGAAGATCCTTAGGTGACAGACATGGGTAAGCGATCTATGGGCATTCTAAGTTTGTAACCACTGACAATTTCAAATGGACTCATCCCTGTCATTCTATTAACTGACCCATTATAAGTAAATTCAGCGATTGGTAGAATTAAGTCCCAGGTTTTAACATGTTCACCCACTAGACAACGTTGAAGATTTCCAAGACTACGATTTACCACCTCAGTTTGTCCATCTGTTTGAGGGTGGTATGCAGTAGAAAATTGTAAACGAGTACCCATCATGTGCCATAGTGTCTTCCAAAAATAGCTAGTAAATCTGACATCACGGTCAGACACTATGGTCTTAGGCAAACCATGGAGACGCACAACACCATCAAAAAAGACACGAGCAATATGAAACGCATCCGACGTTTTCGAACATAGGAGAAAATGTGCCATTTTAGAAAAACAATCCACAACAACAAAGATGGAATCGTGCTTTTTAATCGTCTTAGGAAGTCCCAGCATGAAATCCATACTAATGTCATGCCACGAAGCATGTGGCACTGGCAATGGCGTATATAGCCAAGTATTTTTCTTTCGTTGCTTTGTCAGCTGGCACATACGACACTACCCTAAAACTTTGGCTACGTCTCGCTTGAGACTTGGCCAATAAAAATAATCCTCTACGAGGGCAATGGTCTTATCTCGACCAAAGTGGCCAGCTATCCCCCCTGAATGAAGCTCCCAGACGAGGAATTCACGAAGGGACATATGGGGAATATAAAGTCGGTCCCTTTTAAAAAGGAAGCCATCTTTAAGGACATAATCACCCGTACTATGCTGATCACTAGAGAGCGACGCGTAAATACCTCCAAAATCAGGACATGTGGGGTATTCATCTTTCAATTGTTCAAATCCAACTACCTCTACACTCAAGGAATTAAGCAACATCACTCATCTACTAAGGGCATCCGCTTGTTTGTTTTCGACCCCGACCTTATGTTTCAGGACGAACGAATATTCTTGAAAAAATGCTACCCACTTAGCATGCCTTGGGTTGAGTTTCTTCTGAGAATGTAAACATCTCTAGGTCTCATGGTCAGAAAACAAGACGAATTCTTGCAGTAGGAGATAGTGACGCCAATGTTTCAGGGATTGCACTACCGCATAGAACTCTTTATCATAGGTGGAGTACTTCTATTTTGCTTCATTCAGTTTCTCGCTGAAATAGGCTACTGGGTGGTCCTCCTGGCTCAACACTCCGCCTATACCAATACCAGACACATCACATGCCACCTCAAAGACTTTAGAAAAGTCAGGTAGACACATGACAGGAGCTTCTACCATTTTGCCCTTAATTTCCCTAAAAGCCTTGACTGTGGCTTTAGACCACACGAACTCTCCCTTTTTCATGCATTCAGTAATGGGAGCCATGATCGTGCTAAAACCCCTAATGAACCGACGATAAAAAGTTGCTAAGCCGTGAAAGCTTCGCACCTCGTGAATGTTCTTTGATTCAGGCCACTCAATAATGGCCCTGATCTTTTCAGGGTCTGCGTGCATTCCTTCTAATGACACAATAAATCCTAAGAACACGACTTGACTAGACATGAACGCGCACTTCTTAAAATTAACGTACAACTTCTCAGTCCTAAGGATGCTACAGACCTGCTTCAGATGTTCAAGGTGTGATTCCTTGGTGGTACTATAGATAAGAATGTCATCAAAGTACACCACTAGGAATTTACTCATGAACGGTCTCAAGACTTGTGTCATTACTCGCATAAAAGTACTGGGTGCATTAGTAAAGCCAAAGGGCATGACCATCCACACGTACAACGCATCTTTCGTTTTGAATGCAGTCTTTCACTCATCTCCTGGGCGTATACGGATTTGGTGATATCCACTCTTGAGAACAATTTTGGAGAATATGGTGGACCTTGCCATCATGTCAAGCATATCATCAAGTCTAGGTATGGGAAACCTATACTTGACAGTAATTTTATTTATGGCACGGCTATCCACACTCATGCGCCACGTGCCGTCTTTCTTTGGCGTCAACAATTCGGGCACGGCACACGAGCTCATACTCTCTTGGATAAAACTCTTTTACATAAGCTCATCAATTTGCCTCTTCAACTCTACATATTCTGTAGGGTTCATCCTGTAGTGAGGAAGGTTCAGTAGAGTCGACCCTGGGATGAGATCAATGGCATGCTGAATGTCCCTCATAAGTGGTAACTCGTTCGGTAAATCTTTAGAAAACACGTCATTGTATTCCTTTAGAACTGACGCTACCTCATGGGGTAACTCTGATGAAACCTCAGGTGTAATCTCTCTTGCCACAAGGACATACACCATGGAATCCTCCTTAGTCTCTTTCTCAAACTCTCTCGCATTGATTATGTGAAGAGACTTAGGTTTGGATTTCCTCACTTCCTTAGGCTCACTCGCCTTTTCATCATTTTTCTTCCCTAGTGTGCTTTCAGGTGGCATAGGATTAAGTTTGATCTTTTTACCGTTATACATGAAGGTACACGTATTCGAACGGCCAAAGATCGTGACGTCATTGTCGAATAGCCACGGCCTACCTAGGATAATATGTCCAACATCCATAGGTATCACATCACACCATAGGGACTCCTTGTATGACCCAAACTCGATAAGAACTAAGCACTGATGGGTGATAGGAAGAGATATTTTATCAACCCAAGAAACTTTGTATGGGTCAGGATGAGGTGTGGATTTCAACTTCAACCGATCCAGGGTGTTAGCGAAAATCTCACTTTGACAACTTCCACTGTCCACTATCGCCCTGCAATTCTTTTCTCCACACTTGGCAAGAGTGTAGAAGATAGTGTTTCGACGCCAATCAACACTACTCCTGGACTGAGACAGCACATGCCTGACTACTGCAAGCGTTGCTTCATCGCCCACTTCGTCTTCATCAGTAAGACCTCCTTCAGGGTGATATTCTTCTACTTCATAATCACCCTAGTCATCAACACCCTCGTGGGACTCGCCTATAACTAAGGCTTTTCCACGGTTCTTTGTGGGACACTGATTGGACATGTGACCAAGATTCCCACACTTATAATACTTCACTTGGTTACCCTCACTAGGACCGGCACCAAGAACCCCTTTGCCCTTGTCCTCCCTAGGCCTAGGCGGAACAGTCGCTTGCGCCCTGGGTTGACTACTAATGTTAGGTCTAGTTCTCTGGGAACCAAATCTAGCATTAAGGTCTCGGGACTCAAAACGTCTAATGACAGGAGCTTCCAGGTATTGCTCTAACTCCTGCACAACTTGATATGCTTCATCAAGTCCATTAAGGGTCAAGTCATAAGCTCACGCTGAAGATCCACTTAAAGGCCCGTCTTGAAACGCGAGAGCATTACTAGAGGGTCCTCATGGATATCACATCGCATCATATACTCTTCGAATTTAGCGATGTAATCTGCGACAAACATTGACCCTTGGCGTAAGGATTGCCATTGGTCAAGAAGCTTTTGTCGGTATGAGAGAGGAAGATATTTCTCCTTCAACCTCTCTTTCATCTCATACCAGTCTGTGATAGGGGCTCTACCAACTCTTTCTATCTTTTGCTCAATGTTGGTCCAAAATAGCTTGGCCTGGCCCACAAGTTTCATCTTTGCAAACCGCATTTGACAGTTTTCTGACATGCCATACCACTCAAAGTAGTGGTCCATGTCAGCAACTCAGTCAAGGAATGCCTTGGGATCCAGACATCCATCAAAACTCAGGGCCTCAACTCTCACATTCTTCATTGCATACTCATCTGGATCGTAGCGGTCTTAATGATCATATGTAGCTTGTGCTTCTCGCACAACACCACGACCGGTTCCACGATCTCTACCACCATTGCCTCCAAATGTGAGAGCGCGTTCTTCAACGATCCCTCCTACTTGGGAGTGCGCATCATCCCCAACAGCGGGGTTCTCCCTTTGGGACGCCTCTAATTGCTCAACTTTAAGTCATGATGGTTGCGATTTGGTTATCCATGCAAGCGAAACTCTCGCCTTTGGCTCATTTCTAGAGCGGTTATCTTTTGTATCAATTGAACCAATTGCTCAGATAACTGCTCGTTATTCATGGTAGGTTGAAGTCCAAAACCTCTACCTCTTCTCGTGGGCAAACATGTAAAACCTCGAACTAATTCTACTCAACTTAACCACTATGGTTATGCAACTCACGAAATGAACGCGATGGACGTGAACTATGATGAACTGACAACTACTGAATTAAAACAGAAGACTACTCAAATCTGGAAATTTTCCAAATTAGGAAACTTTCTAAAATTGGAAACTTTCTAAATCTAGAAATTCTCCAAATTAGGAAACTTTCTAAAATTAGAAACTTTCTAAATCTGGAAATTCTCCAAATTAGGAAACTTTCTAAAATTGAAAACTTTCTAAAATTAGAAACATTCTAAATCTGGAAATTTTCTAAAAGAGACCTAAAAATCAAAACCCTAATTTTTTTTTATAACTCGATCTAGACAAAACCATGCAAGCCTAATCTCTGATACCAAATTTGATGTAGGATGCCCTAATTACGATGCATGCTCATGAACTCATATAATCCAGCGAAAATAAAATACAATAATAATATAAAATCTAGCATCAATCATCATGAACTAAGAAAATCACAAGGAAACATGCAATGGAGCGGGCCATTCATCACAACCACAAAGTTTGAGATTTAATTATTGCAATGGTTGGATCCGGCGAGGGATGGAACCTCCCGATCTTGCATGGTCTTAATCCAAATACCCAATGTGAATCACTAGTCCAAGGGATCGAGGGATTTCTCGGATTAGGGATTTGGAAAATCTGGAAAATTAGGTTTGGGATTAATTCTCAGATTTTTTATCATGGGGAATTAAGAAAACCAAGGTTTAGGATGTAGGTGAAGAAAGATAAATTACCTGGAAGAAGTTGGAGGGGCATAAGAAGAAAAGAGAAGGAGATCAAGTAAGAAGAAGAAGCACCATGAGAGAGAGAGAAGAGGGAGGCTGATGCGAACATTAGTGGTGCACCCTTTAGAGTGTACCAGAGGAGGAGACGTCGCAGATCGAGTGTTGGAGCAGACGAGTTGATGTGGATGGACGCCGGGCCCATTGGGCCCATTTTCTGACACGTTACGAGTACGCGAGCTACAGGATTGCGCAGGAGCATCATGACATGCAAACGGGCAATGAAGCAACAAATGGTTCACTGATTCCGCATCCTGGAAGCAAGGCTAATGAGGACATCCAACCATTCAGAGTCTACCAGAGGATAGGATAGCGATGCAGCCTTCTTTATGGCTAGACGAGTGTTACATGGCGCCCGCAGGGTCCAGATCGCATCCCTAGCCATCGTAGAAGACCTCATATGCATGGTTTGTGCACCTTTAAAGACCACACACTGGAAAGATGCACGTGGGTTGCGTATTGTGGAGTTTCGGACCATTGGATCGACTGCACGCGTCGATCGGACCGTTGTATCGTGCATATCGAACCATTTGCGCACTTTTCATCGTGGCCCGCCTCAATCGTGGACACCTTAAGATTTAGATGTCTTAGTTTTTATTTTTACTTTATTAGAATTTAGTTTATTTTGCGGTTTTATTTTGTTTTATGCTTTAAAGGACATATTTTAGATATTAGGGGCTTTTTTTAAGAAATCTTTCTTGAGAGCGTCTTTTTGTAAAAAGAAATTTATGAGACTATAAAAGAAAGGGGAGGGTTGTGTGGAGCTCTCTATGTTATTGCTTCTCAAAAACTTCAAAAGTTTCTCTTCTTTCCTCATATGATTTGAAGGATTCTCCATGTGATTTGGAGATTAGGATTGGTGAGAGGTCATTTCTATTTGACGAAGGTGTAAGGCTTCCACTCATCTTCCGTAGTCTTCCTTATTCTCCATCAAAGAGGTATTTCTTTCAAGTTTTCATCTTTTCTTCTTCCCTTTTTCCCAAAACCCACCAAAATCCCTTCCTTTCCTTCCTCTTTACATCCCCTCCCGTATAAACTCAACCCTTGAAACCCCAAACCCTAGTCAAAATAACCCACACGTGTGCCCGTACGGCCACACGTGTGAACCCCATAGCTTGTCGTACGGTCAGTCCTAAATTCCCCTTGAATCCTGTTAGTTTCCCCATCAAAACTCATTGAATCCCATACCTTAATCCTAAGCTAAACCCTAGATTCTCAATTTCCCTAATTGGCCCTAAATTCCAAACATCCAACCATCCAAACCCCCGACTCCGTTCTATTAAGAGACCCGAAGCCTCAAATCCCTTTACCAATTAAGCAACCTAATCCTTAATTTCACTTTTCCCCAAATCCCATGAACCCTAGGTTGGACTAAACCCTAATTGAGCAAATCCTAGGTAGTATTAGCTTTCCTTTTTTTTTAAATTAAACTAATTCCTATGTTAATTAGATGTTCCTACATCCATAAGATCCCATCGTTTAGTATTTAATGGTCATGCATTGCATAGTTTGATATATGTGGACTGAACTTCTCATAGTTACATGCTTCATTCTTGATATATTTGATGATTTAGCGTAGTCTGTGAATTTTGATTATTTAGATTAAGTTATTGATTGATCTTGTTTAATTATTTAGTCACATGCATGCATTCTGCATCAAATTTGGTATCAGAGATCATAGGTTTAGCATAGGCTATTTTTGTTGCATCTAGGCTGAAAATTAGCATTCTAGGGTTTTAGTTTCTTTTGTTCACATATAGCTTACATTCCATATCATCCTGTCCCATAGCATGACAATGTATCGTCCCTAACTTAGAGTGTCAGGTCTAGGTTATTTCAACGCCCCTAGTTTATGCCCACTTGTAAAAGGAGTGGGTTTGGTCTTCACACTACAGTTTAACATGGAGCAACTTGCCGAGGCAATTAACGTCCTAGATACCCATCTAACCACCATTGAAAATTTGTGTAAGACCACCAGTATTATCGCCCTCCATGAAGAGACAAATACGCGTATCAACAAGTTAGAGCAGTTGTGAGACCCCAGACTCCGAAATCTGGTTCGTACACTGGATAACCATTGACTGCAGGTCTATTGGCCCCGAGAATATTGTGATTTGATCGTAATGTTGTTCTGTTATCGAGCCACAAGCTGCATTTCAACCCAATGTCCGAATTTTAATATACGGACTTAAAATTAATCAATATGAGAAATGACAACTATGTCCTTATTTTATCTGGAGGTGGGCCATCATCAAGTTTTCAAAATACGTTAGGTCTAAGAACCTAACCATTGCGACCATAGTCGAGTTACAGAACTACTGACGAAAACGGCATGTTAATATGACACCCAGATTGTAAGTTATGAATAGATATGCACATGAATATTTTGATAAAATAACTCAAATGACCTCGACTTTTTCAAAATCCTTAGAATACTTTATTTCAAATCACCCAAATAACATTTTTCTATTACCACCATAAGCTTAAACTTCTCAAAAACATCACAAAACACCCCTCCAACCCCTCTTTCTAAACAAAAGCCAATTTTAAAACCATTTTTAAGTCCAGAAGCATAAAAACCCTCAATTAACAACCCATTTCCAGCACTCCCATCTTTCAGCCCGTCTCTTTCTAAAACCTACCTCAAGTGAGACACCTTTCTTTGTCTCATAGAAAACCCAAAAATCTAGCCATGCGCTTATATCCTTGTGTCATGAGAAGCCTAAGGTGAGTGTAGAGGCTAAAAAGAGTTGCTTAAGTTTGAAGTTGAAGGAAGAAGTTGAGGAAAGAAGAAGAAAAGGAAGTAGAAGCCGAGTTTGAAATCCAATCCTCCGATTGTTTCAGGTGAGTGCATAGATTAGGAGCACACATATATGTGCATTAGATTATTTGAAAACCCTATATAAGAATAGACTTTCTAGTCCGTGGTTGTTGAGAGAGCTTTGAATTGCCCCACTAATGGCTATGATGCTGGATTTTCTGATTTGGTTGGTGAGGCTATTGATGGAAGATTGGATGATAGAGATGAACTTGAGAAAAGGGCCATGGGAGAAGCTATGCAAGATCCACCCATCATGGCCCCATCTCCACCATCAATTAAACCATCCATGTGGACCACACCCAAGAGATGCATATGTTTTAGTTTTGTTTAAATTCATAAGTATTTCCATCGGTTTCCATCTCTGTCCCTTACAAAGTCCACCTCCTACCTATTTGACAAAATGTCTAAAAGAGTTGTCCTTCCTCCTTCTGTTGTAGCGAACTCTTGAGAAAAAGCATGCTTGTGGCATTAAGTCTTATAGCGGAATGAATCCCGAGTTGGATTTAGATTGGCTGAGTCATGCGCATATCATATGCATGGTTCATAACTTGTTGTATCATTGTATTATTGAGAGTAAATGATTCATATCATGGTATGGTGATCATAGTGGGTTGTGTTGCGACACACGATGTGTCTATGATTAGTATGTGAACCGTCTAGATACAGGATGCATTACATGAGACCCCTATGAGGAACTTAAATTCATGAGGAGACCACATGATGAAGGTCGTTCTATGCTTGCCTTGAAAACATGACATAGTGTGATTGTGTGTGGTCTTATGCATACGGTGATTGTAAATGCGATGAAATATACCTTGATATGACTTGAGTTGGACACCACACCGGAAATGTGTAATTCGACAGAACACGATTAGAGGGTCCCTAGGTGAAAGTCCCTAAACCCCGATTGGTACCATTGGGAGCGACCAATGCCTAGACCGGGTGGAAGAACAGAGCACTGGAATGCTGAAATACCAAAGTAGGCAGCGACGCCCACCGAAGCGTGTCGATTGGTTGAGAGGTTTGACCTGACCTGCTTATGGGCAAGCAAAGATAGGTTGTATGTGACGAGCTCGCAAATTGTCCACTATCGTTTTGCCAGGCGACTTATGACTTCTTGCTGTTAGGTAGATAGTGAGGTTCAATACAAGTGGGTTAGACTAGTTCAGCCCTTGAACTATGTAGTCTCACCTTTGTAGTTGACCACGGTGGTAAAGCCTAGTGCAAGTGGGTAGCAATCATATGCGAGTCCCACCTCTGTTTCAGACCTTGGTGATCCAATTGGGAAATGTAGAAAGTTGTGGAAACGTTGAAAGAGTGTGTATGTTAAAAGTGGGTAGAAGTCCCACCTCTATAATGGAAAAATTAATATAAATAAGAATGATATGGAACATGGAAAGTGGCATAATGCATTGTATCTTTATTTTATTGTTATTGGCCCAGTAGGCCTGTGCATTGTATGAGCATAACATGAAGCATATGCATTTTACTGCACACACACACTCACTATGCTTAGTAGCTCAAGGCTTCCTTTCTTTTTTTTTTTACAGGTGAGAGTAGAGAGCTGCAGGAGTAGAGGTTGCAGATTCCAGTTATCCTTTTTGTTTTGTACATATCAGTGTATATATATATATATATATATATATTGTAGTGCCATGTATATATACATCGGGTATAGTAGATATGACATGGTTTATGTTTTGGTTTTCCTTGATGTGCTCAATTGTACACAATTACATATGTTAAATATGATGCAAGTTTTGAGAAATGATAAATGTTTGTCGTCTGTACTTTCAGAAATCCTTCTTGTCGAGCCCCGCTTATGGAACTTAGTATGCGATAGTTGGAAGTCTCAAAATCGGAGTTCTACGAAGGCAGCCTAAATTTGGTGTACAGTAACCACGGATTACCAACTCTAGATTTAGGAGCGTAACAGCAGTCCCTTCAGGCAACCCTCGATAATGGGGAGGATGGTGTGGCACCCCGGATGCCAGGGTCCGTGGTTGCCCTCGGCCCCCGATATCCCGAGCTCCACATTATGCGATGCATGAGTGCATTATAGTTAATTGCAGAATTGTAGATTTAACCAAGCATAAACAACTTAGTCATGGGTAAAGCATTTCCAAAAGAAAGAGGAACATGTGTATTATATATGATTCCAAAAAAGAATGTACATAGACTGTATCCCTCACATTGGGGCCCATTAGGTCCCCCAGAACAAGTTCAGAATATACTATCCCAAAAAGCTGTACAACAATGCCGTATAGGCGCAAAACCCCAAAGGAATACTCCCGACGCCTCAACTCTAATAGTCTTGTTCGCCTGTGTACTGAAGATACTCGTCGGCGTCCTCTCCGAGTTCTACGTAATTGGTCGCTTCGACCGCCTCCTGTATACCTGGGTCACATGGGTCATCTGGTTGGTGGTTTAAACCACCACCCCAGAAAGGGGAGTGAGTGGCCAACTCAGTGGTTTCATATCCTTAGGTTACACATTCACCAATACAAACAATATAGATAATAATTTCATTTTCCAATGACAGAATCAAAGAATAGCACAGCATCACAAGCATGGTTATTAAGTGAGATGAGTGCATGTAATGCAGATGCATGCCCAATCACCGATGCTTGTCACAGCCGCCAGTGGGTGGCACCACCACCCCACCCGCATAGACAATGTATGCCATGCTTAACTATACATGATTAGCCGAGTAATTAATTAAATCATTTTAACAGCCGGTTGGCGAAGCCCCTGTACCCACGTTCTATCAATTTAGCCGACTGGGACCACCTGACTCTTTGCGGGGCGAACGCAGGTCACAGCCAGTAGCCCCTCGATCCTATCTCGGGTCTACAGCCCCGAGGTACCTGGTTTAGGCCGCGACTCGTCAGACGCGCCCAACACAGGCGGAATAGGGTTTATCGCCCTATCCCATAGTCGAGTAGTAGGTATGTCACCTCTACAGTGCTCAATGGACACTACGGGGAGGCATCACCCCAGCGTAGGCCGACAGCACGAGAATAGAGCCCATACCACCATTCCCGGCTCATTAGTCTTGAGGGATCGGTACGCTGTATGCTTTCTAGTGGGCTCATCAAAGGTGCGCAGGTACATGGATTCTACATAAGTGATAGAAATACATTTGAACACTTGATACGTATATTGCCACCCAACCCAGTGGTGGGCCAGGGTCCTCGGCTAGGGGAAGTGAAGGGAAGACCGACCTTGAACATATACCACCCGCGTGGTCCTTGACCACAGCCGATCGCCCTGTCTTCCACCATAGTCGACCACCCCGCTCCCGAGGTTGCCGACCTGGTGCGGCCGCCTCACTATGGCACTTGCCGGGTCGGAAGCTACTACCCGTCACCCCAAACACTTCCCGATTCCCTAGCTCATGCATAAATCAAGTTACAAAACATGTAATACTAGAATCTCAGCTATCACATATTAGTATAAATTCTAAGACATCTTAGCATAGAAGATCTGCATAATGAGAACATGTGTAGGATGATATGAGCATGCAAATGGCCCTAGCACACACCTAGCATCCAAATCCCTAGACAAAGGACTTCTACCAATCTCATACAACTTCCCTAGCTACAATCCGTCTTTCTAAACTTGGAAATTGAAAGAATCAACCACCATTGTAGGCATTGGTTGCAAGGCAACACATAGGTAAATGATACACACCTTGGTTTGGGAGAGGATTAGGAAAATCCTGCAAGGAGGTGCTAGAAAATCAGGAAAAAGGGAAAAACCTATGTAAGAAGCTAGAGAAGATGGGGATTTTATGATGGACTTACTTCTACAAACGTCTGGGAAGATCTCCAATCACGAGAGAAGCCAGCTAGAGTGATGTAGAGGCGGTTAGGTCCGGGTAGGGTAGCATGCAAGGGCTTCTCTTGAGAATCCTCCTTCCACAACTCCCCCTTTCTCTCCCACACACCTCTCTCTCAGAAATTAGGTTAAGAAATGAGAGAATGGGCTGAGAGAATAAGTTATAAAGGTTGGGGAATTGGGACATATAGCCCCCAATGTTTTAAGTTGCATAAAAGTGGCATTTTATGCCTTGATTTGATTAGGTGGGGCCCATCCAGCCCATAGGATAGCCTTACCATGTTGAGATCCTTGTTTGGGTATGGTTTGGGACCGATCGGACATGGCGATTGCCGGATCTAAAGCGACATCAGTTCAACGGTCACTGGTAGTCGATCGGAGCCCATGTTTGGGGATCATGTGCTGGTTTATGTTTGAAATCCATGGTTCACATTTCATGGCCATGCAAGGGTCCATGGGGCCCAGACAAGAAAAGTGAATTGAGTAATGATTACTCAGTAAAGGTATTGTGCAAGTATACTTGCACTCCCATGTGCAACTGCAGGACACTACAATTTATGATTTCAGGTGCCGATTTCGACGTAACGCTCACCTACGAGTGTCAAGCCCAGTACGTGGGTGGTCCCCGACAAGTTTCGGGCCTAACAGTCTCGGGACAGGCGGCAGAACGGACTCCTACGAGCGTATCTAAGTTCCCGACACCATGAGACTATGGTTCTCTAGGTCATGTGCGGCCAATTATTCGTCTAGAGGGTGATATGTGTCTAGTGGGTTCGAGCATGGGTTCGAGTCTTAAGGAAGACGATTTTACGGGGCGTTACAGATGGCTAGTCTTAAGTGGGAGTCCAAGCTAGGCCAGGTCCAGCTGGAGGCGCCAGAGTTGACGCACGTGTTAGAGTTTCAGTTCGAGGTGATGAGTGTGGGAGTGTTCGTACCCCAGCACCTCGTAGGGAGCACCACAATCATCAGGACTCTGATGAACACTTTATGAAAAGCGTCAAAGTGGAGGCTCCTAACTTTGATGGTCACCTGGACCCTAAGGCATTTCTTGACTTGCTAGAAGACATGGACCAGTACTTCGAGTGGTATGATATGTAGGATCACTATTGAGTCAAGTTTGCCAAGATGAAGCTAGTGGGCCAAGCAAAACTGTTATGGACGAATGTGGAGTGAAAGATGGAAAGATCTAGAGAGGATCCAGTCTCTCTTTAGGTTGAGATGCAAGAGATATTATGAGAGAAATATCTTCCCCTTTCTTATCAACAAAGAATCATGGATCAATGGCAATCCCTTAGGTAAGGACCTATGTCTGTAGCTGATTACATCGCGCACTTTGATGAATTCATGATGCCACGTAATGTCGAGGAGGACCCTCTAGTCACACTATATCGTTTTAAAATGGGCCTCCGCCCAGAGATTCAATGTGAGCTCATTCCTCACAATGTGAGCACTCTAGAGCACGCCTATCAGGTGGTGTAGGAGTTGAAGCGGTATCTGAATCCGCAATTCGTGAGGCGGGTTGATCCAAGAGATTATAACATCAAGCCCATTCCCGCAAGGAGCCAGGCCAAACATTGGAACTCAACATAAGGGCCCTACTAGTTCGAGACCTGCCTACAGAGACGAAAAGGGTAAAGGGTTGGCTAATACTAGTGCGTGGGCCAATGAATCCACATGATGTTATAGGTGCCAAGGGTACGGCCACTTCGCTCAACAGTGCCCCATTAGAGAGCCAAGCAAGGCACTTGTAATTGTAATTGGTAAGATGGCTGAGGATGAGCAGGGTGAATTTGAAGATGAAGAGGTCTATGAACCTGAGGCAAGTCCTAGAGATGAGGAAGTTGAAGGGCTTCAGACCGCTCCTCTTGCGGCCATCCGATGTGCCTTAACACAGGCTAAGGAGAACTAGAGCTGCACACGAGCCGAGCTCAAGCCAAGCTTGGCTTGATCAGTGGCCTACTGAGCTTGAGCTTGGCTTGGCTTGAGCATCGAGCTTAAAACAGCCGCTCGAGCTTGGCTTGCTAGTCGAGCCAAGCGAGCTTTGTTTGGGCCAAGCCGAGCCAAGCTTTGTATTTTTTTTTTTTTTAACACTTGTATAAGTTAATAACTAATTAACTATAAACTAAAACAATTACAATATAACTACAAGTCTACAAAATACTAAAAGTAAAAGTTAGTCAAAGTATACAAACCTTAATACCTTATACATTCGTAAACTTAAAATACTCCATACGATGAATGTCTATGTGTCGATTTGAATCACACTCACACAACTCTAAAATACTCAATTATTCAAGTCTTCAAAATTCACAAAATTACAATACAAAACTATTCTAAACAATTTATGTAATGTAAACTGTTCTAAACACTAATATAAAACTTCTAAACAAATCATAATTATAAATAATTACAAAGAATTCAAATTAAAACAATTATAAACAATTCAAGTTTAAAAAATTATAAACAATTCAAATTTAAACAATTATAAACAATTATAAAAAAATCATTATTATAAACAATTATAAACAACCCAACCCACTGATCCAACCCTACCTAACCCACTAACCTAACCTAACCCAACCGACCCAACCCTACCCTACTCGACCCACTGACCGGACTCAACCCTGTTAGTGCACTTTTCTGTGGCATACTAGTGCACCTTGTTTGTCAATCACTTAGGTCAGTGAGTCTAGTGTCGGTTGGGCTTAGTAAAGACGAAGACCGAAGACTCAAGTGGCTCTGCTGCATCAAGGAAGAAGAAACAAGTAAAAGTGATGCCTTGGTGTGCCTTAACCTTGACCAAAACCATATCCCAAACCTCTTGATGACCTTGCCCATATTAAACATGCATTTAGTCATCATAGATTGGACCTAGGTGTCCCAAAAGATCACTCATACTATGGCCATAATGTTTGGAATGTGATAGAATGGGTCAGCAAATCTATAGGCTGAACCCTAGCCTGTCCGACCAGTCATAACCGGTCAACTGGACTGGACCGACCGGTCAAACTGACCTCAATCCAGACAGCGTTGATGTTCGCGTGCAGGCCATTGGGCTGACCGGTCAGGCAGAACCCCCCCCCCCCTTGGAGACAGTGAACACTCTGTCCGACCGGTCGGGACAGGTCGGCAACTAGCCGTTTTTGCCCTTTTTATGACCGTTGGAGCTCATTTTCTTTAAATATGGAGCTCGATTTTTTGGCATTAAGAGAGGGTTTTGAGAGCCTATTACCCACACCTTTTGTACATCATATGGGGCCTCAAAGAGGAGTTTCAAGTCATATCCCTTGTGTTTAATCACAAGTGAGGGCATTCAAATGCAAACATAGAGATGACTTGATTCCTCTCTCAATTCTAAAGGTGAGACACTATACCACATAGTCATATCTCTTGTTCAAGACCTTTAGAAGACCCTCTAAATGAATCTCCTAGTTAGAACAAGCTATATATCCCATGTAGGAGATTCAACCATCCTCCTATCACCTTGGGCATCTCAAAGGCATCACAAGCAAGGTGATTGATCGAGTGTAGCTAAGGCATTGGCGACGCAACGGCAACACGATCGAGAGAGTAAGGGAAGCTGATTGAAGCACGGGAGAGCGGAGATCAAGCAACCCGAACCGGCGCTGAACAAGGGGCTCATCCGACAAGTAAGGTTGTCTTTATTGAGAGTCCATCTACTCAATTCCCTATGGAGTTGAGTGTAGAGTTTGTTTGTCAAACTCGAACTAGGGACGTTGGCCGTTCCTTGGCCTGTTTGTCGGCCTAAAGACTAGAGGTTGTTTGGCACTCCTTGGCTCGTTTACCGGGCCTAAACAAAGTCTCCAAGGGGGAGCCTCCGACACGGGAGTGAACGTGCGTCGGGTTGAGAGTTAGCCTATGTCCAAAACTCCGTTTGGGTTGAGAGTTAGCCCTTTATCCAAAACTCCGATTATGGTTGAGAGGTGAACCGGTAAAACCTCCGTGTAAAGGTTGAGAGGTAAACCTCATTTAAAACCTCCGATAGTGAATGCCGGTGTGCTCAAAGGAGTTGAGTACTTGAACCGGGAGTAGAGTAGACCCAAAGTCGAACCACTATACATGCTTGTGTTTGTGATTGATTGAGCACATTGATATCCTAGCATTGTGTGTTTAATTGTTTAATTATGAATGCTTGATAGGAATGTATGCTAGGCACATCCACACACAAGATGTACTTTCACTAGTTGTGTAGACTTGAGCCTATTAATCCATTCTCATAAGTCTACATAGGTTGCATAGGTTAGGAGCTTGATTAGTTCAATCATTTAATTATCTATGCATGCTTAGACTAAGTTGTTTATTGCTTAAACCATATGCTAGTCTTGTGATTGGACCCACTTAGGCTTGGAAGCCGAAGTGTTCTTACTTACTTAGTTTAATGTGTTAAATTGTGTAAGTAGGCGAAAAGAATTTCAAAATGTCCTAATCCCCCCCCCCCCCCCCCCCCTCTGGACTTAGCCATAATTCTAGTTGCTCTTTAAGCTTCCGCACATACAAAGGTGTCGTGTGAGACTACCGATGTAATTTCAAACCCAACCCTACCCAACCCACAGACCCCCACTGACCCAACCCAACCAGCTGACCCGACCCCAATCCAACAAAAAAACCCCAAAAACTAGCCCCATGTTAGAGTAATCCCTATTTCAAACAAAATAAGAAAAAAAAAAAAAAAATACACACAAGCCTACTTGTGGATGCTCGGGTGTTTGCCGTTCGCTGCCTAGTGTTGTGCGCAGTGTTCGAAGTTTCGGTATCGCTACAAGTTTCGCTAGTCGGGGATACGGAAACAATATCGATATCGCCGATAATATCGTTGATAACCGGAAATGCGGGGAAAATGGGAAAAACAGTGGAATTTTTCAATGAAACCTCAGGAGTTGATAAAATACACATAGTTACATATTTAGGAATAAAAAATTTGCATAAAAAATGCATACATAATAGGTTTCTATTTAATGGGGGCCTAAAAGCATGTGCTACAGTAAGAAGTCAGGTCCAATCATCTCATCCATCCAAAATCTGAACTTCCATTCAAACATCCATTGATATTTCAGAATATCGGCAACACATGAAATATCCAAACAAATCGTTAACAACTAAAAAAGAAGATAAAGATTGTGGTCTTGTTATTGTCATGTTGCGATAATGATAATATTGTGATATTATCAATGTTATCATCAACAAATTGAGTGCTGCATACAACCATGCACCCATAAAAAATATGAAATGGGAATTTTGTAAATATATAGATTTTTGGTGATATTATCGATACATTGGTGATATTATCGAAATACTGCAAATAAATTGACGATACAAGTGACACTTGGAATTTACACAGTAAAAAATATTGGCAATACACCGAAGGGATCAATGTAATGACAATACAAACGACGCCTGGAATTTACACAATTGAAAATATTGACGATATCGATACATTGGCAATATTTAGTGATACATCACCGATATCAAGAATTTTTAATACTATCAGTGTTATCGGTATTACTACTAGTGTTATCGGTGTCGCTGAGCTAGAAATAGAGATAATATCGGGGACATTTTGATAATATCGGAGATAATGCAAACACTGGTTGTGCGGCCGTGCAAGTTGGGCGTTCGCTGTCGGTGCTGGGTGCAATGCAAGGAGGGTGCCAGAACGGAGAGAGGGAGGGAAGGAGGGAGGGAGAGGGCCGGGTAGGGGCACGGCGAGCTGGGTGGGAATGAAAAGGAAGGAGGGTGGGTGGGGTCGAATAAGGTTAGGTTTTGTAACTTTTATTTATGTGTGTGTGTGTGTGATATAAAAAATATATATATTAATATATCGAGCTCAAGCGAGCCGAGCTTTATTCGAGCTTCGACCCAAGCTTACTTGTGCTCGAGCTTGGCTTGTTTTCGAATGAGCTTTCAAAATCAAGCTTGTGCTCGATCGAACTGCCCTACAAGCCAAGCCAAGCCGAGCGAGCTTTTCGACCTAGCTTGGCTCATGTGCAGCTCTAAGAAGAACAACGATCGGAATAGAACTGCCATCTTCCATACTTATGTCAAGTGTGGAGACAAGAGCTGCAAAGTGATTATAGATAGAGGCAATTGCACCAATGTGGTCTCAGCAAGCATAGTGGCTCGGCTAGGTTTAAAGTCTGTTGCTCATCCTCAACCATATCACGTTGCCTAGGTTGACCATTTAAGTTTTTTAAAGAGAAAGAAGCCTACACCCCCATAAACCAAAAAAGAAGTCCACCACTGCACTATCTTGTCTGCAAAACCTTCTATCTCTAACCAAGCAAGTTCAAAACGGAAAGAACGCAGACCCCAATTCTCCTCATCTACCTCAAGAAAAACCGAGCAATGATCGGAAAAACGTCTAGGCAACCCTCTTTGATGAATCAGAGGAAAATTATCTGCCCAATCTTTAGAAATAAGGAATCTATCTAGCCTGGACTTGGTCGGGTCGGCTCGCCCATTCGACCATGTAAATTTGACTCCTCCCATCGGAAGGTCCATCAACTCATTCTTAAAGATCCAATCGTATAATTTTTTCATGCTCGTAGACAAACTCCTCCCCCCCCCCCCCCCCCCCCCCCCCCGGGGGACTTATTGCGAATAAACCTAACAACGTTGAAATCACCTCCCAAGCACCAAGGAAAACCCCATCTGTTCCGACACTTGTCCAACTCACCCCAAAAATCGCCACCTAATTTTGGTTTGCATGGCTTGTATACTTCTGTAAACCACCACGTAAATCTTGACACTATCTCTTTAAGCACAACTGACATCCAGAAATCACCTATCCAACTGTCCTCTTTATTCCATACTACTGAATTCCAAATCACCAAAATTCCTCCCGCCGAACCAATCACATCGGCAACTACCCAGTCCTTTTGCCTTCCCCACCATACCAAATTTATCAGCCTCTGATCTAGGTCTTTCATCTTAATTTCTTGAAAAGCAGCCAATCGAATTTTGAATCTCTTACATATCTTTAATCTGACCCCATTTTTGTGCACACCCCAATCCCCTAACATTCCAAGACATTATCTTCATTAAACACTATTAATACCCGGGTTAAGCCCACCCTTCGTATACTCTGTTTCAGCTCCTCCAATTATGATATTATCATCCGAGCAAATCATATTTGTATTGCTGAACTGAACTTTCTTGGGAATTAACTGCCTCCCCCTTTCCTCCACACATTCAAAATAAGCTATATAGCCCTCAGGCCTGTCCCCAAATCTAACTCCCACTAACCGGGCTACCTCCATAGTTACCGTTTTAATTCTCTTCATTCCTTGTACCATAGAGATCCTTTTTTTTATGCAATTGAGGTGGCTCTGGAATGACGGAAACCCCTGTCTGAGAAAGCAACTTGTTATCCATAATATGCACCTTACCCATTTGCTGATTGATCACCAACGGACACATTAAGGAAGAACTCTGAATCTCTCCTACCTTAACAACCATCTCCACACCAGACGACATCGCAGCCCCTCGATACTCATCGGAAGGTGGCTGAAACTCAGTATACTGAAAAGCCTCAAAATCACACTGTGATACAGTTTCGGAATCTACCACAGAGTTGAAATGATGATAGACTGCTAGTGGAGCCACTATCTGTGATGCAACCAATTGTAAACTCTGCAGATCCTGTGATAAACTCGATTTCGCCCTACCATGATTGATTTCTTGGGAGATCCTGCCTTGAACCTGGGAAATCTGCATCGAACTTACAGGGAAAGCCTCTAAATGTGATTTAAGACAGATTGTCCCTTCTGCAGCCATGGTGTTTTGCTGAAACTACCAAAACGCTATCCCTTTCAAAGTTTCAGTCCTGGACTTATCTCTTCCTTCTTCCTAAAGATCTAAATGTCGCGCATCAGACTTTTCGACATTTTGCTTCAACTAGCCGCAAACTCGGCATGTGAGCTGATGTAGGAGAGAAACCTCCAGCTACACCTTGTGAAGGAGAAACGAAAAGAGACTGGATATCAGGAGTTCGAGACGAGCCAGGATTACACATGCCACGACATAAGTTAAAAGGAGCATGTGCAGGTAGAGAGAGAAGATTGTCACGTGAACTAAATTTTGCACAAGCTGAAGAGATAAATATATGGTCGCTAGCCCTGATATCTCTTTCCCCCTCTAATTTACACGACATTAAATGAAGGATGGACACATGTCATATTTAGATCGGCTCCCAGACTCCTTTTCTACTATGGCAGTAGCTGCTACTGACCCCCTCTAACCGTTTTGTTGTAGCCCACCAGCTGTCACACCCACCATCAATCCCCCTGACCCACCTTCGATCTGGCCAATAGAATTTGGGCACGACCATATTTGCCCATTCTGTAGTCCAACGGAGCAATCTGAAATAGCACCTTCTCTGTGATCTTTGTCTACCGCCATTGTCGATCTCACTTCATCTTCGACCTCACAAAGATCCTGCTCCAGCAACTCCTCTACAACCTTCACTTTGATAATTGCGCCTCCCACTTTAATCTTAATGGATTCCAGTAACGGCTTAATCTTCTGTTTCTTAATTCTGATTATCGCGAAACGTACCTCCTCACTATCTTCTGTTTTCGAGTCAATTTCTACCACAGATCCCAAACATGCTCCAAGTTCTCAAAGAATTTCAGTGGCCCAGAATTCCAATGGGATGTTCCACAGCTGAAACCATTTCTCTTCCCACACCAGGATGGACCATTCCTCCCATCGTTGAATACTGCCAAAAGAATCTTTTCCATGTGCTGAATCCATTGCAAGAGCAGATTCAGTGCATTAGGATGATGTAAAAGAAATCAAGAATAAACTTCCCATCAATTTCTTGACCACTACATCTTCCTCCTCTATTCCGGTACAGTGAGACAGTAAGAATTCCACAACATCTTGTTCTGAAAGTTGTTCGTGAATATGCACTTCCAGACCCTCTTCAGAGCACACCCTCAAAACCCATTTTTCTTCACCTGATCTTAGAGACTCCTCCATCTCCGACGAAGTCTTTACTTACTGTTTTGACGATTTGTCCACCAGTTCTTTGTAAGATCCACCATCGTCCATAGCCAACAGCAACTTATTCGCCTCTTGAGATTCAAAGGAAACAACCTTTTGATTGTCTAACATCTTACCTTTTACCTCTTGAGTCCTAGTACCCACCCGTTTTCCTCCTCCTGTGTTTTTCAACTCAGGACCAAAGCTTGTCCTTTGACTTGAGGACACAAAAGGCTTAATGTGACGACTTCGACACATCTAGTTATGGCCAGTGTTCAAATTATCTCCGATATTATCAAAATATCCCCGATATTATCTCTATCTCTAGCTCAGCGATACCAATAACACTGGTAGCGATATCGATAACATTGACTGTATAAAAAATTCTACGTATCGGCGATGCATCACTAAATATCGTCGATGTATCGATATCGTCAATATTTTCAACTGTGTAAATTCCAGGCTTTGTATTGCCAATTGCATTGATACCACCAATGTATCACCAATATTTTCTACTGTGTAAATTCCAAGTGTTGCTTTTATTGTCAATGTATCTACAATATTTCGATGATACTGCCAATGTATCGATATTGCCAAAAATCTGTATATTAAAAATTCCCATTTCGTATTTCTTATGGGTGCATGATTGTATGCAGCGTTCAATTTGCCAACGATAATACTGATAATATTGATAATATCACAATATTATCGTTATCGCAACATGGCAATAACGAGACCACAATCTTTCATTTCTTTTTCAGTTGTTGACGATTTATTGGGAAATATCACGTGTTGACGATATTCTAAAATATTAATGAATGTTTGGATGGAAGGTCAGATATTGGATGGATAGACAGGATGTAAGAGATGGTTGGATTGATTTCTTACAACAGCACATGCTTTTAGGCCCCCATTAAATAGAAATGTATTATGTATGCATTCTTTTTGCAATTTGTTTATTCCTAAATATGCAAATATGTGTATTTTAGCATATCCTGAGGTTTCACTGAAAAATTCCACCGTTTTTTTCCATTTTCCCTACATTTCCGGTTATCAGCGATATTATCGGCGATATCGATATTGTTTCCATATAACCAGCTAGCGAAACTTGTAGCAATACCAAAACTTTGAACACTGGTTATGGCTATGACACATCTACTGATACTACTAATCGTGGTTGACATATGGGTGTGATTGGGTACATGCATTAAGGATAAGTAACCTCTTATGATCCAACATAGAATCCATCATCTCCACAAACTCATATTAGTTTGATTGACGGGTTTACATCAAGCTCATCTTTGTTGGTCGCAGTGTTTTAAATAGCTACACTATGTAGCGTGTAGCTTACGCTACGTAGCGTAGCTTAGCCTAAACGCTACGTAGCTCATGAAAATAGCTTAAGTTGCGTGTAGCCTACGCTACATGATTAATTTGGATACGCTACACGCTTCATAGACTACGCGACACGCTACATAACTCACATTACAAGTCATTTTTCACGATAACATTAAAATCAATAATTAAAATGATTTGTTACATAATTCTATTTCAATGAAAATTCGTTAGTCTTTTCGATGCTTATAGTAAAATAATATAAGAAATAGTTTTAAATCAGTTTTGTTGCTCTTTCTTCACTTTTATACTTAATCATTACCCTTACTATTACTTTAGGTTGCATTTGTTGCACCAAATATCATGAAATTTTGTTAAATTTTATTATTAATCATCTAATTTGGTGCAACCAAGTGCAACCTTGATTAAAAATCTAAGTGTTGTGTAGCTTACACTACACGCTATGTAGCTTACGCCTCACGCTTCAAAGAGGTGAAGGCTACGCTACACGCTATTAGCTATTTAAAACACTGGTTGGTCGACACTTCCAAAAGTTTTTTGAAATAGTTTTTCAAAGGTTGGATCTTTTGTTTTAACCATTGATTTTGTTTTTATCGTACTTAATGAAAAACCAATGGCCATGATCTATTTGTGTCCCACCACTTCATCCCGCATGGGATTATGACAAGAGTAACTAGCCATAATGGTGGAGGGATATGGTCAATTTGGGTGCATAGATAGTAGTGGTATATGCACTTTTGATGATGTAAGGCATAGCGAAGTGCACGAGGTAGACTACCATACCAATGGTGGGAGCACCAAAACCCTAACCTCCTCTATGCATACATCATATTCTCAAGCGAATAGAGTGGCCTTGCCCAGAAAAGAATGGACGTCCCCACCCTTCTCCCCTTCACATGTTTTAGAAGGAGAGACAAAAAAGAGAGGGTGAGTGTAACACCCTAAATTTTTTTCGTGCTGGTGTATGTACACGGGTATTTAAACACGTGTGCATCCCAAGCTTTGGACCCATATTAACCGGAGAATGACCCTCAGATTTGCGCTCGTTTACACAACCCTCTGGATATTCCAAGTTGTTATAGCAATTCCCATGCGACCTATTATTGATCTGAACCGTTGAAAACACTCTTCACAGGCTTATTAACCTATCCAACCGTTCAATGTCAATCCGAACCGATGGAATTCATTTCTATCTTCGTTTAACAATCCAACTCGATCCATCTATCCCTAGTCGTCAATCCTGCAAATCCAAACCTTTCCTTCAGTGGACTCATTCCCAACTAATCTAAACCATCCACCATCGTGGTCCGCCAATCACAAACGCGAATCAACCTAAACCATCTATCAAAATTCTATTAGTAGCCTTCGACAGCCCACACCCAACCTCAACCGTTTCTTGTCTTGTGGGCCACCCGGATTCCAGCTTTACCTCATTTTTTTTTAAAACTATGCCTTATCATGATCTTCTAGCGTTGATAAACGGAGTGAATTTCTCCTATATGGTATAGTGGGCCCCACAAATCAACATTTAAAAAAAAAAAACAACATACCTTGAAATCGGCCAGTGCGTTGACCGCACGAACCCGCAAAACCTTCAGAACTGCTCATCAACTGGGACACATCCTGAAAATCCAAACCGTTCATCGTCTTCGGACCCCAAAGTAAACTGGACCGTTGAAATTCCATCCTCAAGAACCTTCAGTGTGGCCCACCTTAAAACTCTGATTAGCATCATCTTTGAAGCTTCCTTGCAATTCAACCTGTGAAACCTGATGAGCAGCTTTGATCTTTCTTCAAACCATCGTAGTGGACCCCACATTCATCACTCTTTTCTTCCGCGTCACACCTATGCCAAAACCGGAATTTCCAAGCCTTCCCACACACGACATCTTTACCTTAAGTTTCTTACCGCATTCGGAACTCCAACTCACCTTCGATCCGTGTGACTCGTCTCCACTCAATCTTAGTCGTTCTTCCTTTCCATCCAACGATCCTCCCTCGACCAATGCAAAAACCATTTGTGGAACCAATCACCTAGTTCGCTTCCCACTGCCATCTTCTCGAAATGTAAGAACGGTGCGTGCAGTAGCCACGTCTATCTAATCTCGAACCCACTGCTCTTATGGATATGGAGCTTCGAAAATAGTGGACCATAAGCTTCCTAGATCCAATCTAAATATTTCAGTAGAATCGGAACAAAGAGTTATACATTGAGTCGAAGTTTGCCATTAACGATCGCATTATCCTCACCGTCTAGCACCATCACAGTTTAGACCTGTAAACCCTTGTTTTTTAATCAAAGATGGCCCTTGTGTGGCCCACATGATGAACAACGAACAGCCCAAAGAAAATCATAAATGACACCGCAACAAACAGAAACTCCAACCACATCACATCTCTGCACCATCCATAGAACCCGATCGCGACTCTATGTATAACACAACTCCGAAACTCAGTCTAAAACCCCTGCGTGCGTACAGGAAGGCCCTCCAGCTAGTCGGAGAGAGAGAGAATGAACAAGAGAGAGAGAGAGTGGAATCGAGAGAGAGATAGGAATGACAGGTTCAGCGAGTTGTTGACTCATTGTTTTATTTTTCCCCTATGCCTACTATTCACCAGCATCAATTCCTGGATTTTCTTTTTAGAAAACGAGGAAAGTTCAGAGGAGATAAAGGAAGAAGAGAAAGAAGAAAAAGAACAAGAAAGATAGAATAAGAAGAAGAAAGAGAAGAGATGAAGAATTGCCTACCATGTCGACTCGGCAAGTCACCCATTGATCCGAGCATCCAAGCGGATTCTAGAGTTGAGTCAATCGTCGTCTACGAGCCAGTTATCAAGGGCCTCATCGTTTCACTTGGAAACTGACCGAGCCACGCCGAGTTGCGTTATGTTGAGCTGAGTTGAACTATGTGTTAGAGGAATCAACCCGAATTAAGCACACGTGTTTCCAATGTTATATTCAGACCCATACGATCAAATCAAGTGGATGATGTTCCCACCTTCTGAGTAATTCTGAATATATGGTGCTTTTACCTGATGCACATGGTTGCAAGTGATTATGTGCATCCGCAGGGAATAGTCTCGCCTCAAAATGGGGTGGGGACACCCTGTGTTGTCAAAAAAATAATAATAATAGTTTCAACCATTTTTGTTAAGCTTGAATTTGTTTTATTTTGGAGTATGAATATCATATTGTGAATCACATGTTTACTTTGAGTATGATTTAAATTTGAACAACGTATCATGAATTACATGTTTACATTATGCTTGGAGAAAGAGAAACCATTGTCCATCTTCCATCACTTGGGTGGCCCACTTCTTGAGTTGATCTCAACCCTTGGATTTACATCTCAACCCTATACTGAGATCCAGATTTGCTTGCGCATATCTTCTTCATTGAGGATAAATTATAACGGGACTTCTTCGATTCAAAGAAGACATCGGCAATATCATCCTTAACTACTTTGTTCTAAGGTGTATAGTAGAGAAATAATAGAAGAAGAAATCTGATGGAGAAGGAAGGGAGAGAAACAGGGAGAAGAAAGAAGAGAGACGGATGCTAAAACTGTTGTGTCATTGTTGGGTTTGAAACCCTACCCACACACACACACACACGCATATATATATATATATATATATATATATATATATATATATATATATATATATATATATATATATATATACTTTGAAGGAAAAGATACAGTGCTCCACTGGGGTACATAAAACCGTACACACGCACACACCTAAATACACATATTTCCACACTCCCCCTCAAGCTAAAGCATGTATATTACTCATGTTTACATGCTTCAGCTTGGAATACATACAAGCTAAAATACATAAAATGAGCATGGAAAAGGCTCCCCCCAAGTACAACACGGTAACATATAAACTAAGGCTGGAATTTCCTTCAATAATAAAGTCTTCTCTTCAAGAAATGGCCACAAGACAAGGCTCAACAACAATCGAGTCAATAAAATGTCATCCACATGCAAATTCTCTCACAAACAATAACAATGAGTATGCATTGCATGTAACACTCGAGAGAACACACACAATAGCAGTGGAGACGTGTGTGCATCACGTGCAACACACAACAAACAACAACAATAAGGTGGAGGGACACTCACACCATAAAAGGGCCTAATAAAGGGAAGATGAACAGTGAAGGAAGGATCCACCAATAGCAACCAGCCCCCATGTGAAGTTGGGTGAAGTAATTCGTCGAACGCCTAGTGTGCGTATGATACTCCTATGCACGGTGCAAGCAATCCAGCAACATGATGTTACAGCTCAGCCCCAAAAACACCAAAAGGAGAAGAAAATAAAGAAATCCCAATAAGGGATCCAAGATCAAGGGGCCGGCGACACACACTCCTCACAAAACACGCCATAGTATACTTAATTCTTGATGAAGCTTCGTGAGGCTGAAATCTGATGATCTATCTTGATAAACCGCACCTTCACGTGTGAAACAACTGCTTAAAAATTCTTCAGAAAAAAAAAACACTACAGCAAAAGGACAGAATCTGGACTTTGCAATTTTTTTTTCTTCTTCATTTTCTGCAGCAACACCATAAAAGAACTGCTCCAATCTGTGCAGAAAATATTTCATTATGCTTCCAAAAACCAAATCTACCAGATCCCAACACTCCTACATCAAAAAAGCTATCAGCATAACACTGCCGACATCATCCATGTGCACGAACGATGTCGGCAGTGGGCCCCACTACCACTGGTTGCGGTCAGGTCCTGGATCGGACTCTTTGATACCAAGTAGAGAAATAATAGAAGAAGAAATCTGATGGAGAAGGAAGGGAGAGAAACGGGGAGAAGAAAGAGGAGACGGATGCTGAAATTGCTGTGTTGTTGTTGGGTTTGAAACGTCGGCAGTGGGCCCCACTACCACTGGTTGCGGTCAGGTCCTGGATCGGACTCTCTAATACCAAGTAGAGAAATAATAGAAGAAGAAATCTGATGGAGAAGGGAGAGAAACAGGGAGAAGAAAGAGGAGAGACGGATGCTGAAATTGCTGTGTTGTTGTTGGGTTTGAAACCCCCCACACACACACATATATTACTTTGAAGGAAAAGATATAGTGCTCCACTAGGGTACATAAAACCGTACACGCACACACCTAAAGACACATATTTCCACATGTATGATGTGAACCATCCAGCTTTTTCTTTATTCTAGAAATTTGAGATCTATATATTGTGTCAATCCTCATTTAGGTTAAGAGAATAATTTTGAAAATTGTGCTTTCATTTGTCTTTCCAAAATCCAATTGCTACATTCTCCTTTGAATTCCAAAAACTAAATAAATGAGGATTTCCCCCTTTCCCATTAATTTCTACCAATCATGAAAATGCAAATTGTGTCAAAAGATTAAAAATGCCAACTGCACTTGTGTATACCCTACCCTTGAAACCTTTAAAGCTTTAGAGTGAGCAAAATGAACAAAAGCAATGTACATAACCCAAAAATAACATACCCAATCCCTCATGAAAGTAGCACAAAATTCAACAGACCTAGTGCAAAATGTCCAAAGTCACACAAGAAAGCAATAGCCCTTCTTTCCGATATAAGATACCAGATAATAACGATAGTGATAATAATAAGAAAGTGAAAGGAAATTGGAAATATGGAATTTGAACTCTGTTTTTAATGAAACCCAAATTCACACACAACTTGGCCAAGTCATATGCAACTTGTCCAAAACACCAGCAACTCAAGAGATGTGGCGAGAATTTCGGATGACTCGCAGAATCCTTCTTATTTTGATATAGTTCCCAACTCCTTATTTCATCATAGTTTCATAGAAAAGCAGGTTAATTCAATCAAGTCATTTCGACTCCAATAAGTTTCTAATCATCGGCATTCCCTCAATTAATTGAAAGGAAAGAATAAAGCAAGGTGCAGCCACAACCCTATTGATAACAATCCATACCATTGATGAAGCAAGATAAAACTAATCCATAAATCTTATCAACTTGACATACAGTAAAAGTAAGATATGACAAAAATCAGCAAATTCAGACCTGTAGACTATCCGAAACAATTTTATTCAGACCATAATCAATAACAAGAGCTCCACCACCATCACTACTTATTCTCTTTGCAATGGCATGAGTCAGCTCCATTGCTTTTGGGCAGACTTCAACATGATCAAGTTTAGCTAGTTCTTCCGTGGAAGCCCACTTGCAACGCCTCTTAAGATAGAGCAATGTAGCAGGTGTAGGCTGTGGAGAGAGAACAAAACGAAACCTGTCAAAGAGAAGTAGAAAATACCACATTACTTGCTATTATAGATCTAGAAACCACAGAATCTACACTAAGAAAAATTCTGCACCAAGGTATTCAATAGCGGTTATGGCCGCCACTTGTTACCAGTGTTTTAAATAGCTACACTATGTAGCTTGTAGCTTATGCTACGTAGCGTAGCTTAGCCTTAACGCTACGTAGCTCATGAAAATAGCTCAAGTCAAGTGTAGCCTACGCTACATGATAATTTGCATATGCTACACGCTACGTGCCTCACATTACAAGTTATTTTTCATTAAAATCAAATAATATTTTCAATGATTTGTTTCATTTTTTTATTTTCAATATTTAATGCTTTTAGTAAAAATAATATAAGTAATAGTATTAAATTAGTTTTGTTGCTCTTTCTTTTTCCTTTATACTTAATGATTACCCTTTTCTATTACTTTAAGTCGTGTTTGGTTGCACCAAATATCATGAAAATTTGTTAAATTTCATTATTAATCAGTCTAATTTGGTGAATATCATGGAATTAGTGCAACCAAGAACAACCTTAATTAAAAATCTAGAAGTAACGTGTAGCTTACGCTACACGCTATGTAGCTTATGCCTCACGCTTCAGAGGGGTGAACGCCACGCTACATGCTATTCGCTATTTAAAACACTGCTTGTTACCATTATGATACGGCTGTAACGGCCATTGTGGCCTTTATGAGGCCCATACGCCTAATAGTTCCCACTGTTACTGTAACGGGCCGTTATGAGGCCCCAACGCCTAATGCTTCCCACTGTTACCGTTAATGGCCATCACGGCTGTTACGTAACCATTTTTTAATACCCTGTTTTGCGCTGTATTAGCCCTTACGATGAATCTTCTGCAACATCAACCATCTTCTCACACCAGCCACGAGAAGTCTTCTGCAAAAGGGATGGATAGGTTATAACAAGATAGTTAATTGATATATTTCTTAAAACTGAATAAACATGCTGATTAATTGAAGGCATGCCTTGTGACGCAGATCATGCCAAGTCACTAAAGCTTTCAAAAAAAAGAGCAGTAGCATCACCTTGTGAGAGCGATAAGCAACAAAAAGGGGTACTTTTGTCCTTGTACATACGTATTTATATTATAAGTATTTTTGTAATCTCGCATGTCAGTATGAGAAGTATATCTCTACCGTGACTCTATGAATAGGGTAACACATTTTCCACAAAACACAATGAGTTCCTCTTTTCTTCGGATCTCAGTGGATCTGAGTTTGTTTGAGATGAAATTTTGGGGTTGAATTGGTTTGGTGGTCCCAATCTTTTTTCTTTTTTTCATTCTTTCATTTTTTGCTTTTTTTCTTTCTTTCTTTTTTTTTTTTTCTTTTCTTCCTTTTTTGGAAAGGTAACACTACCAAGGATTGAACCTTGGATCACTCACACACATTACACTGTCTCTACCGGCTCATCTAACCAATCATGTGTAAACTTTTCAGAGTTTTCGGATCCATATTCATGGAGATATACCCTTTTTCTGGGTTTCTGATAATTTCCAAGGTTTACGATTATTTTTTAGATTTGAGCATCTTTGGATTCAAAATCGAAAACGAAATCACAAAGTGCATCGATTTTGTTAGAGGAATCATCCGACGATTTTTTGTGGTTATCTGATTTGGGGTGTTGGAGATTTATGGGTTTTTGAGGTTTTGGACTGTACAGACAAAGTGCAGAGCTGTACAGATGACATTCAGAAGCGGGATAGGCAACTTTTCAGGCTGTCGTTGTTCTACAACTTCAGATTCTTCTTTATTACATATATACATCAGTTTCTTCCAATATTTCGTTCCTTCAATTAGTTGATTCTTATTAAAATTGATTTCAATCATTTTGAATGCTGATTCTGATGCTTTGGATCCAAAAATTGATTTTAAATTATATTGTATGAACTATATTTCTTGGGCAAATTTTGTTCGGACTCTGTTGAAGGATGAGATCTATGGGGACATTTGAAAGGGAGTCCCCTAAAACAACTGATGCAAAAGAGTATGGAAGGTGGAGAGATAAGGATGCTAAGTTACGGATATGGATCCTTAGCTTTGTTGATGCAGGATACAGGACATCTCCATACTCTCAAGACTTGAAAGGGACTTTCACGGATTATGGCAGGCCTCCAAGTCCACTAAAGATTTTTCTCCTGAAATTCATAGATTATGGAATGAAGTGGACAAAATTAAGAAGCCCCATATCAGACCTGATGGGATGTCATCAGGTTTGAAACATCAAAATTTGCAAAGATTACTGGAATTTTTTTTTATGAAGCACGCAACGAATAGTGAGAAGCACGATTCTAAATAGGAAGGATCAAAGAACAGTTATGGATTCAGAAATACTTTCTAAAGAGACAACTCCTGAACATCACTCCAGCCTGTCATCTAGTGATACTGCAATGCCCCAATGAAAGGGAAAGGGAAAGGGAAAGGGAAGGATGTGTATCGAATTCCGTGCTTCAATTGTGGTAAAGCATGACATATATCAACATAAATACAGGCCACAGAACTTCTGTAAGCATATTTCTGAATAATGCCGCATTTGGATTGTCCAGGAACCATAGTTTAAAAACCCAAAAGCTCAACTTCATATCCAATAGAGTCGGGTTGACTTGATGACTCGATTCAATAATAATTAAACTAAGAAGAGCATTTTTACTCATGATAGATATTTAGAATAGTATGAGTATAAAATCAGCTAAATAAACGTCAAATGTGTTGCATGGCTTGCCGGTAGACGTTGTTTCTCATGGCCGAGGTTGCAAGTTTCAATCTCACCATCTCACTTTACCTTTTATATTTAAAAAGAAATCACTTGGTAACACGGTTCAAGTCATGCTGAGTAGTGTCAAGTCGACTTGATGAGTCTTCCCAAGTCAGAACTGAGTCGAGCTCATCGGCAAATTTCGTAACGTCTTATCTCACTTCTCAGTGAGTCGAGTACACTAAGCGGAGTTTCGATTCAAGGGATAACACAGCAAATGTTATTGCTGCTAGTATCACTATAAATAATGTTTCTCAACCAGATTCATCTCTTTCATCACCAATACCACACCCTAGCCCTGAATTTATTTCCCAACTATCCCAGGTTGCTCAGGCTGTCAGTAAGGGGGCATTTGGATTGTAAGTTACTTTAGATAAGCTACTTATGCCTTAAGTAGCTTGTCTTGGTTTCTACATACTAAGTAGATAAGCTTGTTTGGTAAACATATTGCCTAGAAAAGGTTGTTTTGTTTCCATCATCACATAAATATTTATCCTCAAGCTTGTTTGGTCCACCCTCATATTCACAGTCCGTCATGTGGGACCAACCTTTGATGTGGACTATTCATTGTGTGGGCCCCACCTTTGATGTGGACGTCCATCATTCAGGGCCCACTTTGAATGTGAGCCATCCATCATTAGGGGCCGACCTTTAATGTGCATCGTCCATTATGTAGGGCCCACTTTTGATGTTGGTCATTGATGCGGGACATGTGATCTAGGCTAGATATGATGCAAAGAAATTATAAATGGATTAAAGAGCAATTCAAAGCATAAAAATAAACTAATCTACCACAAATCTAAGAAATCAAATAGACAATAAAATTCAGATTTCAAGCTAAATCACAATCCCACAATAAACTAAACCATCTAAAACACGAATTTCAAAGGATCAATGGAAGGTAGAACTTCCACTTTAGCATAGGCTTAGGTCTAATTCAGAGAAGCTGATTTGGTCTCTCTAGGGTTAAGGATATGAGAATCTAGGGTTACGGTTTGAGTATGTAAGGTTAGGGATTTGAAAGGAATTAGGGTTATGGAAGGATTTGGAAATTTAGTATTCTATAGGATATAAGAAGAAGGATCGAAGAGAGAAGAAAAAAAAAAGGAGAGATGGCTGAACATATGGTTGTTCGGCCCTATCGTACAACCGTACAAACTGACTTGCACGCACTGTTTGAATTATCTCCGATATTATCGAAATATCCCCAATATTATATCTATCTCTAGCTCAGTAATACCGATAACACTGGTAGCAATACCAATAACGGTGATGGTATCAGAAATTTTAGGTATCGGCGATGTACCGCTAAATATTGCCAATGTATCAATATTGTCAATATTTTCAATTGTGTAAATTCCAGGCGTCGCTTGTATGCATTGATACTGCCGGTGTATTGTCAATATTTTCGACTATGTAAATTCCAGGTGTCGCTTGTATCGCCAATGTATCTACAATATTTCGATAATATCGCCAATGTATCGATATCACCAAAAATATGCATATTAAAAAATTCTCATTTCATATTTTTTTATGGGTGCATGGTTGTATTCAACATTCAATTTGTCGACAATTATATTGACAATACTGCGCTATCGCAACATGGCGATATCGAGACCACAATCTTTCGTTTCTTTTCTAGTTGTCAACAATTTGTTAGGAAATGTCATGTGTTGCCAATATTCTAAAATATCAATGGATGTTTGGATGGAAGGTTAGAGGTTGGATGGATAGATGGGAACAATGTGATCCTAAAGTCTAAGAACAATGTGATCTAAGATTACAATGATCCAACCGTCCAATCGAAGCGTCCTCAAGATCCAACAGTCCGACCAATGTGTCCACGCAATCCAACAATCCAAACTCCTCAATAAGCAACCCACATGCATCTTCCTAGTGTCAGGTCTTCGAAGATGAACAATCATGCATGTGGGGTCTTCAATGTGGCCACCTGGGCCCATGTAGTGGTCACCAAGCCAAACTGAAACTGGAGATGATCTCCTCTGGCATACTCTGTATGGTACACGAATGTCCTCATCAATCATCCATCATGTGGGACCCACCATCAATGTTATTGTCCATCATGTGGTCCCCACCTCCAATGTGGGTCGGCCATCATGTGGGGCCCGCCTTGGATGTGAGCCACTCATTATTAGGGCCGACCATTGATGTAGACCGTCCATCATGTGGGCCCCACCTTCAATGTGGATCGTCCATCATGTGGGCCCCATCCTCAATGTGGCTCGTCCATCATACAGCGGTCACCTTGTACGTAGGTGTTGAGCTCTGATTTGTGCATATTCTAACCCCAATTCATCGCATATGCATGGTTTGCATGTTTAAAAGACTACTCTAATGCATGATTTGTGATTGTAGGAACGAGATGGAGATTTCAATGATTCAAGGCTAAAAAGAGCACTTCATATACATTGAAGATCAAGGAACCAAGTACAAAAGGATTGAAGAAAGAAGCAAGGGAGAAAAGGAAGAAGTGCAGAAAACTGCACTGAAGACCGGTCGTCAGACCGGTCGACCAAAGCACACGAGCGGTCGTCCGACCGGTCGGTGATTCAACAAAGACCTTCCCTTGCTGCCCAAACTCCCTGGACCAAAATCGAACACTTAAGACTGGTCGTCCGACCCGTCGACCACTACTCAGACCAGTCGTCAGACCGGTCGAACACTCAACAGAGAAGGGGTGAAAATCCCAAAAGCTCGCTAGACATAATTTGGCGTTTTACGACCAGTCGTCCGACCGGTCGTCCATGGGTTCAGACTGGTTGACCGACCGGTTGTCTGTGTAACAGAGCTTGTTCTACAAGCTCTGAAATTTGCTGCGCAAAGCACTATTTTTATGGGATTTCTCGAAGGTTCTTCGCAATTGGAGTCCGAAACCTATAAAAGGACATCTCCTCTTCATACCTAGGCATGCTAGGACGTGGAGAACAACAAGGAGGCTTGGGAGACGGATTCTACTTCAAGTTTTCATAGTTTTTCTTCTAGTTTTTATGTTTTCTGAGTTTTTAGTTCAAGGATGTTAGAGATGAACTAAAACCTCTTAGCTAGGGCTAAGAGGTGAACCTTTTGATTCGTTTTTAATGGATTGATACAACCTAGGTTTCCTTTTTATGTTTTAATTGAAGGATTTAGTTCAATTTGAGTTTGAATAAAGTACTAGTTCAGATTTTGCTTTGATCTCTTGATGACTTCGGGCTCATGTGCTTCTTAGTGAATCTAAACCTAGTAGCTTACCTTTTTGGGCACTGTTTATGCTTGTGTAGCTCATTGATCTATCATCGACTCCGGGCATGGTAGACCCTTTGGTTGCCTTGTGTACAATGACACGATTTTCATGTGGGAACTCATTCAAACTAAAGTTCTTATCTTTTGTTATAATCTGAGATAGATGTTTGCTGATTGATTTTGATTTAATTAGACTTCTAATCATTGGTCGTAGTCAACTCTAGTGACAGGATTTGATGAAAACTATGGTTGTGAATCTCAACTAGATTGGAAAGAGGCTTGGCCTATACAATTGAGTGTGCCCAAGGCCTGAGCATTGTTGTGAGAATCGAATCGATGAACAAGCAACTGTTTTAGATAAGTGTTGATTGAACCGCTCTATATTCCAATCGGATAGAGATACGAATTCGATTCCGATTGAGTTATGAGAGACCTAGTTGTGTTGATGCATTGAAAACAGTCAAAAGTGGATCATTGGTGCTCTAGTGCTTTTTAGATTATTATTACCTTACACATTCACTGTTTAAACCCAATTCTCTATCGTTTAGATTTAGTTCTTAGTACGATCTTATTTATAAATTGTTTTAGATAAATTCTGAGAATACCCATGCATAAATCTCTGTGGGAACGATACTCGGTCTTTCTGAATTATTACTACATCGCAACCCTACACTTGGGGAGTGAACAAGTTTTTGGCACCGTTGTCGGAATCTCTATGCGGTATTTTTTAGAATTTTCTGAGATAGCTATTAGTTGAGATTGTGTTAAGTTAGGTTTAGGATTTGTTTTGCTTTCTAGGGTAGGTTTCCTTCTAATATCAGAATACTAACTTAGTTTGTTTTGATCTTGCAGGATTCTAACATAGATCTACAATTCAGGTTCTATCCTTCTAACCCCTCTTGCTATAGATAGTTTCAGATTTTTGTTTTTAGAAGTAGGATTAGATTTTAGGATTGTGTTGAGTAGTTCATGCCCAAGTGGGTTCGTGATCACACTCGGAGATTGTTAAGTGACAGAGTAATTGTTGAAGGGAATGATGAGAGCCTCGTGATAGAAAACGTCAAAATCTTCCTGAAATTGCTAAAGAGATGGCTGAAAATCAACCCAAATAAGGGGCTAATCAAAATCAAGCCCAAAACTTTACTGAATTGGATGAGAATGAAGTGGGGGATGCACCTCAACCTTAGACTTTACGTGACTATTGACAACCCGCTAGGACGAGTACCCCCTCTTGCATAATTTCCCCTCACAATGGGAAATATTAATTTTAAACCGGGGTTGATCCAACTTCTTCCCAAATTCCATGGACTCGACTCCGAAAGCACTTATCTACACATTAAGGAGTTCGAAGAGGTTATTGCCACAATAAACTATGATAATGTAACCAAGGATACCATAAACTCAAATTGTTCCCTTTTTCCTTGAAAGAGAAGGCCAAATCATGGCTACATTCCTTAAGGCCAAGGTCTATTGGGACATGGGCTGAGATGACTCGGGAGTTTCTTAAAAAATTATTCCCGGCTCATCGAACCAATGCGCCGAGAAGGGTCATAATGAACTTCGCCCAAAAAGAAAATGAAACTTTTTTCCAATGTTGGGAAAGGTATAATGAGCTATTAAACGCATGCCCACATCATGGCTACGAACGGCGGAGGCTGATTAGTTTCTTCTATGATGGACTAAACTCAACCATGCGCCAATTTGTGGAGATGATGTGCAATGGGGAGTTCATGAACAAGGAAACAGAGGAAGCTTGGGACTATTTTGACATGTTGGCTGAAAACACACAATCATGGGATACATCTAAGCCGACAAGTTCAAAACAGTCCCAAGCCAAGGAAAATGGAGGAATTTACGTTTTGAATGAAGAAGATGATCTAAGTTCTAGAATGGCTAATCTTACACGAAAGGTCGAGGTGATGGAAATAAGGAAAGTGGACACAACCCAACAAAGGGGGGCTGTTGAAACTGTTTGCGGTATTTGTGCTTCGAATGTACATCAAACGGGGGATTGTCCAACAATTCCTGCGTTTTGAGAACTTTTATACGAACAATCGAATGCTTTGAATAGTTATCAACGACCTTTTAGTACTTCAAATCCAAACACGTACAATTCTAGTTGGAGAAACAATCCTACCTTCAATTGGGCAAATGGACCCACAGCCAACCAAAGTAATCCTCAAAAGGGGCCCCCAATGCAATTTCCTATGGCCCCACCTCAAATGCCTATAGAGGATACATTGAAAGCGTTCATAGAAGGCCAAGCTCAAATAAACCAATCGAACCATACAATAATGCTTGAACTTAAAAATTCGGTGGAGGAAATCAAAGCTCGCTCAAACGCAAGGGAAAGGGACTCTTCCGGCCCAACCCCTACCTAATCCGAAATCACAATGCGAAATAAGTATGCCTAGTTCCTCTAGCCAACACATGTAACATGTTAAGTCCATCACCACTCTTAGAAGTGGTAAAATTATTGAAAAATCTAACCCGGTGAAGGCCTCAACACCTAATGATCCGGTATCTTCCAAAGAGGATGATGGACCTAGCACCGCCTCACATGAAAAAGAACCAGTGAAAGAATATAGGCCCGTTGCTCCATTCCCTCAACACTTGATTTCAAACAAACCTCAAGATAAATATCAGGAATTTTTGGAGGTTTTTAAGCAAGTCGAGATCAACATCCCATTGTTGGATGCCATTAAACAAATACCGTCATATGCCAAGTTTCTTAAGGACCTTTGCACGGTAAAAAGAAAATACATGTGCAAAAGAAGGCATTTTTTACAGAGAATGAAAGCGCCATTATAAATCATGGGATGCCCAAAAAACACAAAGATCCTGGTAGTCCGACAATATCATGCATAATTGGAGACTATCGGGTGAAGCACGCTTTACTCGATCTAGGGGCAAGTGTGAACTTAATCCCCTTCTCGGTCTATGAACAATTGGGTTTAGGTGAATTAAAACCCACCAAAATCACATTACAACTCACTGACCGATCGATTCGTATTCCAAGAGGGGTGATTGAGGACGTTCTTATCCAAGTTGACAAGGTCAACTACCCGGTGGACTTTATTGTCTTGGACACACGACCCATGGTTAACATTGGCACTCAAATTCCCGTCATACTTAGTCGCCCATTCCTAGCTACATCAAACGCTATCATCAATTGTAGGAGTGGAGTCGTACAAATGTCTTTTGGCAATATGACGATTGAGTTAAATGCTTTCAATATTGATAACCAACAAGAGGATGAAGATGAGGAGGTCCACGAAATAAACATGATCAATTCAATTGTGGAAGATGAGTCCCTCTCACCTCTTTACTTCAGTCACTTAGAAGAAGACGTGACCTACTCCCCTAATAAGAATGTTGAATTGATGGGGGATGTCGTCGCACTTTTAGAGTCGGTATCAGCATAAGACATTAGCCGATAGGAGGATGTGAAACCAACACTTTATCGTTCTGAAAAATTAATTCATGTTTCCACACCTCTATGGATCATGTATACCGAACTCTACCAATCCTGGGATAACCCATACTTGCAATATCATTGCCCAGGAAAATCTGAATGGAGACATTTTTTTGACAAATATGATAATGCCTCTTCTTATACATGTGGTGAAAACATTAAGAAACCCGCTCAAATTCCTTTTTGGGATTTTCAGTGGCTTATCATGATCATTCACACACAAGTATATTGTAAAGAAGGATCATGGATGATATTACTGCGAAACCTTTTGATCCATCTAATGATTCTACTCGACTTTATGTTTTTGGATGAGTTGTTGGGATTAACCTCCTAGTCTGACGGAGGACAGTTTAGATTTTTAAGCCCCTTCCTAGAATTAGATTGCATTAAGATTTGCTTTGATTAGTTGTCTTAGTTTGTGAAGTAACCCATCTCCAAAAGCCAATTTTGTCATGCAATGTATTCTCAGGTGATATCTCTCTTTCTCACTTCCCTTTATTTTGACATTGCTCTCATGTTTCATTCATTACATATTTTCTTACATTGAGGACAATGTAAAGTTTTGGTCAGGGGGGTGGAGATTCCTAGATGAATCTAACTTTTGTGACATTTCGAGCAATTACTAGCTTTTGTGACATTTCGAGCAATTATGTAAAAAAAAATTATTTTTTTCTGAAAATTCAAAACTCCTTTGGAAAACCATGTTTATATGCACTTGGGATGTCATAAGTATAAAAAGAAGAGAGATGTAGTGAGAAGATTTTGAAACTCTTAAAGAACCTATAATATGATAGTTTTCTATTTGAATTCCCCTATTGATGTGATTGATTGAAAGTTTGAACACTTTTGAGCCTAGTTCACGTTACTCGATTCTTATAGTTTGAAAGGATTATGTAGATTTTTGGATTGCCTAGGCTTAGATTTGAGGTGTTGAGGAACCAAGCCGGGGTACTTTGTCCATCCTTGTCCATGGGAAAAGAACGAAAGATATGGATTTAAAAAAATCCTATCTAGTATGTATAAAAAGGAAAGGAAGGATGAAAATATGGGAATGATCGAGAATATGGTGGAAAATTCTAAAAAGGGCTACCTATTACCAATCGGGGATGGTCTACCCGTAACCAAAGCCGGAAATGGGACGTAGTGTGAAAGCCGTCGGAAGGACGGTAAGGCAAATTCCTGTCATGCGCTTGTTGTTGATCTGTAAACTTTTAGATCCATAGTTTAGTTGATCTATGAAAAAGATAATCCCGGAAAGTCATGAGATGAACATTCACTATGCACACCAGGTTGAATTTCTTCAAATTCTTCTATTTATCATTCAATCAGCGAGAATTCTATATGAACACTTATTATGTTGAGGGAGTTTAAGATTTCAATTTCTATCACTAATTTTCTATGAATTTTGTACTTGTGTATCTTGGAGTTTATAGAAGCATAGTTTCTGAAGGAGAGTTGGGTTTTTAAAAATTGGATTTGTTTCACCCATGTTTTACTCGGGACTAGCAAAATGATAGTTGAGGAGTGTGTTGAGCTCTGAATTGTGCATATTCTAACCTCGATTCATCGCATATTATGCATGGTTTGCATGTTTAAAAGACTACTTTAATGCATGATTTGTGATTGTAGGAACGAGATGGAGATTTCAATGATTCAAGGCTAAAAAGAGCACTTTATATACATTGAAGATCAAGGAACCAAGTGCAAAAGGATTGAAGAAAGAAGCAAGGGAGAAAAGGAAGAAGTGCAGAAAACTGCACTGAAGATCGGTCGGCCAAGGCACACGAGCGGTCGTCCGACCGGTCGGTGATTCAACAGAGACCTTCCCTTGCTGCCCAAACTCCCTGGACCAAAATTGACCATTTAAGACTGGTCGTCCGACCGGTAAAGAGCACTCAACAGAGAATAGGTGAAAATCCCAAAAGCTCGCTGGACATAATTTGGCGTTTTACGACCAGTCGTCCATGGGTTCAAACTGGTCATCTGCGTAACAGAGAATGTTCTACAAGCTCCGAAATTTGCTACGCAAAGCGTTATTTTTGCGGGATTTCTCGAAGGTTCTTCGCAATTGGAGTCCGAAACCTATAAAAGGACCTCTCTTCTTCATACCCAGGCATGCTAGGACGTGGAGAACAACAAGGAGGCTTGGGAGACGGATTCTACTTCAAGTTTTCATAGTTTTTCTTCTAGTTTTTATGTTTTCTGAGTTTTTAGTTCAAGGATGTTAGAGATGAACTAAAACCTCTTTAGCTAGGGCTAAGAGGTGAACCTTTTGATTCTTTTTTATGAATTGATACAACCTAGGTTTCCTTTTTATGTTTTAATTGAAAGATTCAGTTTAATTTGAGTTTGAATAAAGTACTAGTTCAAATTTTTCTTTGATCTCTTGATGACTCCGGGCTCATGTGCTTCTTAGTGAATCTAAACCTAGTAGCTTATCTTTTTTGGCATTGTTTATGCTTGTGTAGCTCATTGATCTATCATCGACTCCGGCCATGGTAGACCATTTGGTTGCCTTGTGTACAATGACACAATTTTCATTTGGGAACTCATTCAAACTAAAGTTCTTATCTTTTGTTATAATCTGAGATAGATGTTTGCTGATTGATTTTGATTTAATTAGAGTTCTAATCATTGGTCGTATTCAAGTCTAGTAACAGGATTTGATGAAAACTATGGTTGTGAATCTCAACTAGATTGGAAAGAGGCTTGGCCTATACAATTGAGTGTGCCCAAGGCCTGAACATTGTTGTGGGAATCGAATCGATGAACAAGCAACTGTTTTAGATAAGTGTTGATTGAACTGCTCTATATTCCGATCAGATAGAGATATGAATTCGATTCCGATTGAGTTATGAGAGACCTAGTTGTGTTGATGCATTGAAAACAGTCAAAAGTGGATCCTTGGCGCTCTAATGCTTTTTAGATTATTATTACCTTACACATTCACCGTTTAAACCCAATTCTCTATTGTTTAGATTTAGTTCTTAATGCGATCTTATTTATAAATTATTTTAGATAAATTCTGAGAATACCCATACATAAATCTCTGTGGGAACGATACTCGGTCTTTCCGAATTATTACTACATCGCAACCCTACACTTGTGGAGCGAACAGTAGGCTATCCATCATTAAGGGTCGACCTTTGATGTGGACTATCCATCATGTAGGGCCCACCTCGATGTGGGCCATCCATCATGTGGCCCCGCTTCAATGTCCACTACCCATCATGTGGAGCCCAGCTTTGATGTGGATCGTCCATCATGTAGGCCCCACCTTTAAAGTGGGCCATCCATCATACCAGCCTGCTTTTGATGTGCTCTATTTATCATTAGGGGCTGACCTTTGATGTGGACCATCCATTATGTGGGCCCATGTTAATATGGGGTGGTCATACATCATGTGGGACCCACCTTTGATGTGGACTGTCCATTGTGTGGGCCCCACCTTTGATATGGACCGTGAGAGAGAGCATCCCTTGACATGAAACGTGATAGAGAGAGAGAAGTAGAAAAGTAGAAAAGTAATAAATCAATAAGCTAGGAAAAAAAAACAAAAAACTAGTCGAGATAAGTAGCTTTCAGCACTTAAGTTACTTTTACAATGATACTTACCAAACTAACTTAGGTGCCATTTGGTAAACTGAAAATAAGTGCTGAAAATTAATTTAAGTGCAGAAAGCTTAAAAGTGCTTAATTTTAGTAATTATAAGTACTGAAAAATCTGTTTGATAATTTATGTAAAAAAAAGTTTTAATGTCTGAAATAAGCAATTTTTTTTGCAAAAACTTGTTTGGTAAAAGTTAATCACAAACGTCTGAAAATTAGGAATTTGTCATATTTACCTATGTTGCCCTAATTCCTACTTTTTGTTGAATATGAATGGTAACCTATTATTATCATTCCTCCAATTTTGCTACGTTAACACTACATACATGTGTGCTATGTTATAGACGGGCTCATATTCGTAGTGACAGCGTGCACCCACTTTGGTATTAGTTGTGCAAGAAAAGATATGTGGAACCCACCGTCCAGTCCGCCCATCCATTTTCCGAACTAATATAAGGTATGAGCTCAAAAATGAGGCAGATCCAAATCTCAGGTGGACCACACCACAAGCAATAGTGTTGATGGAATGCCACCATTAAAAACTTCTTAGGACCCTGTAGTGTTTATTTTCCATGCAACCTATTGATCAGGTCACATAAACCTGGGCAAAGAGAAAACACAAATATCTGCTTCATCCAAACTTTTATGGCCCTAAAAAAGTTTTTAATGGTTGGCATTCAAGCACTACTGGATCCTATGGTATGGTCCACCTGAAATTTGGATTTAAGTTCATTTTAGGGACTATACCCTAGAATGATTCAGAAAAATTGATGGACGACTTCGATATGCAATACATATATCAAGGTGGGCCTATGGTGAGGGCAACACCCACTAACGTGTTACCTTGTAGCTATGCTACTCCCTTTTTACTCGGAATGCGCACCATACCTAATTGGTATCATGTTCACAGGGCAAAGTTTTGTGGGCTAACCATGATGTATGTGCTATATCTATGTCGTCCATCTATTTTTTCCGGCCATTTTAGGGCATGAATCCAAAAATGAAGTAGCTTCAAATCTCAAGTGGACCACACCACACGAAACAGTGATGATTGAATACCCTCCATTAAAAGCTTCTTAGGGTCCTAACTCCTATGTAATGTTTATTTGTCATCCAACCTTATGTAATTTTTATTTGTCATCCAACTTGTTGATTAGGTCACACGGACTTGGGTGAAGGGAAAACACAAATATTAACTTCATCGAAAACTTTTATGGCCCTCAACAAGTTTTTGATGGTGGACGGTTAATCACCATTGTTTCCTATGGTGTGGTCCACTTGAGATTTGGATCTACTTCATTTTTTAGATCATGTCTTAGAATGATCCAGAAACACTGATGGACAGGTTGGATATATATCACATACATCTAAGTGGGCTCCCATAGTTAGGGCAGCACCAACTAACGTCTAGCCAGGAAATGCCTCATCGCTCATTTTTACTAGGATTATGTTACGTAAAACACGGCACATTCATCATACCTACTTAACTTGGTAGAATTCTATGGGCCCCACCATGATGTATGTGTGATATCTGCACCATCCATTCATTTTTTCATGTCATTTTAGGATATGAAACTAAAAATGATGCAGATCCAAAGTTCAAATGGTCCACACCACAAAAACCGGTGGCAATGGAACATCTACCATTTAAAACTTCTTGGGCCCACAAAAGTTTTGGATCAAACTGATATTTAGGTTTTTCCTTTTTCTAGGTCCATGTGACCTTATGAAGAGGTTGGATGTAAAATAAAAATCACGGTGGGCCCTAAGAAGGTTTTAACGGTGGGTGTCATTGTCCCCATTACTTTTTGGTGTGGCCCACTTGATCTTTGGATCTGCCTCATTTTTTGGCTCATGGGCTAGAGTGATCTAAAAAAAAGGATGAATAGTGTGGATATAATGCATATATCATGGTAGGGCTTATAGAACTTTCCCACGTCACGTTGCAATACGCTTGGAAGTGAAAGGATAATAATGTCTTTTCAAAATATTGACAGGGATAATTTTGTCCGCCATCCTTAAAAACTTTAAAGCAAAATCACTTACCGCATTCAGCGATAAGTAATAAGCCAAAAGCCTATGACTGAAAAAATCCACCGATTTTAAGTGATTTTTAACATTAAGTGCTTAAGCTTTTGTTTTTATCAAACGGTCTAAATTCTCAAAATCACTGAAAATGAGAATTTTCAGTGATAAGTGGTGTAATTAAGTTTTACCAAACAGCACCTTAAAGTGAAAGAAGTAACTTAATGACTTAAAATAAGTCCAAAAGTAACTTATTTCGTGGTATCCAAACAGGCCCTAAGTCTTTACCTACTTCTTGGATTATTGATTCAAGTGCACATCTAATCACAAGACTGGTGATATCTCTAACTTATATGGAGTTACTCCATATCAAGGTGATGAAAAGTTATCACTGCAGAAGAATAGGTCTTTCAGGTTCCTAGTAGTGATATCTTATCTCTCTTACCTTGACCCTTCACAATGTCTTAGATGTTCCTAATTTTTTTTGCTCATTTGACTTCTGTTGGTAAGTTGGTTAACATAATTGTGGTTTTTCTTTTAGCCCTATGGCTGTCTTCTGTAGGCCCTGTGAACAAGGAAGATTTGGGAGAGGCAGTACACAAGGGTTGTTATTCTTACTCATGCAAATGATGATATTGCATGAGTAAGAATGTAAGGGCTCACCTACTCCTAACAGTTGTTTTCTTACTCATGCAAATAATGATATTGCAGAAGGCCAATATCTTGGTGGCTCTGGCACCCACAATTAGGACATCCACACTCTACTAGACTTTCTGCCTTGTTGAAATCTAATAATTTGGATAGTAAAATTTTGATTTCTTTATTTTTAATAAACATTGTCAAGATTGTTCCCATTCCAAGGCTACGCATTTACCTTTTCCAGTTAGTCTACTTGATTGCATGCTTTTGAAATTGTTCACGTTGATGTAGGGGGACCTTCTATTGCATCTTGGGACCTTCTACAGCATCTTTGCATGGGAATTTCTTTTTAATTCTCTTTGTGGATGACTGGTCAAGGTTTACGTGGGTTTCTTGTCTTAAAAAGAAGCCTGGTACATTTTCTGTATTCAGCAACTTCTATGCTTATATTGAGACCTTAGTCGCACGGAATGTTCGTGGTATCAGTGTCATTACAAGTATGTATCGTTGGCTAGGGATACAGAAACATGTATCAATCTCACCGATAATCTAGCCATGTATCGCTGATGAGGGAAAATTGGGGAAACTTGGGGAAAATGGTCGAATTTTTCATCCATGCATGCATACAAACATACATAAAAACAGGATGATTCACCCATCCATCCATGCACGCATGCATACAAACATATATAAACACATGCATGATGATCCATCCATCCATGCATTCATGCATGCAAACATGCATAAACACATGCAGGATGATCCATCCATCAATGCATGCATGCATACAAGCATACATAAACACATGCATGATGATACATCCATCCATCCATCCATGCATGCATGCATGCATACAAACATAAACACATGCAGGATGATCCATCCATCCATCCATTTGTCCAACCATCCATACAACATACATAAACAAGTGCATGATGATCCATCCATCCATCCATGCATGCATGCATGCATGCTAACATACATAAACACATGCAGGATGATCCACCCATGCATGCATGCATACAAACATAGATAAAAACATGCATGATGTTCCATCCATCCAACCATGCATGCATAAACACATGTAGGATGATCCATCCATCCATCCATGCAACCATCCATCCATGCATTCATGAATACAAACATACATAAACACATGCGGGATGATCCATCCATCCATCCAATCATCCATCCATGCATGCATACAAACATACATAAAAACATGCATGACGATACATCCATTCAACCAGCCATCCACCAATTCATGCATGCGTGCATACATACAATGACACAACCATCCATCCATCCATGCATACATACACACATCCATGATCCATCCATCCATGTGCACATATTACCATGCATCTAAAAAAAAATCAAATGGAAATTTTTTTTAAATAAATGGGTTTTTATTTTAAAACTTAAAAAAAAAAAAATATTTCCACCAACTGATTTCCACAAATAAATGCAACCATTTGAACCATAAAAAATAAGAAATTAAAAGAAAATAGAAATCTAAAACAGAAGAAGTTGAATTATATTTTTTCAAAGTAAACAGTTTTTTTTAAAATTATAAATAATTCAAAAAATCAAAAAATCAAGAGATCAACATGAATTGATAGATCAGCCTACCCTTATCATCCTGTTAAAATTTGGGCCCCCAATACCTTAATTTGGGCAAGAAAATGGGGAAAGTTAAGATTTTCCCCAAATTTCACCATCATTATCTTAATCTCTGAATTTCTCTTTCAAATCCATGGTAATGCATTGTGATCATGCATGGACTTGGATTTAAAGTGAAATTTATGAGAAATATAGACAAAAGAAGAAGGAAAAATAAATAAAAACTCATTTTAATGCATCATTTTGTACCTTCTTGGTTCCAGCCTACCTAGCTTCCAATCTGCATTTTGTGCCCCAAATTCAAGATTCAATCCACATGTTACAAAGATAAGGTGCCGAAAACCCCCCCTCCAACCTAGATCTGGAAAAAAAAAAATGGAGAAAATCCCCGTTTTCTTTTTGCCCCCCTTGTTTCTGACGCAAACACTGTCGAAATGTGGGTTGGGCAATAATATAGGCAAAATGTATCAATATTTAGAAATCTTGTAAGCGAGCAAGTAGTGACATCTCGGCGATATCGACACATGAAGATATGTCGTTGAGACATTGCTGATACATGGAACTAACACGAGATAATGGTGTTTTGGTGTCACCGACTCGACGATAATAGAATAATATCGCCGAAACATGAAACCATCATTGCATGATCATTGAAGTGTGGCTCCAGCTTCAGAGTGTTAATCAGGCTCAATATCCCACTTCCTAAATATTTATATAAACAGACACTTTCCCACTCTTGCACCTGAATTTATTACCGCATTGCTTCATGTTACGTGTATCCCTAGTTGAGACTAAATTTGGCAAGAAAGTTATGGTTCATTATAGTGATTCCAATGGAGAATTTATGTCTAATGCTTTTTAGTCTTTTCTTCTTAATCATGGGATGGTGCACTGAAGATCCTACTATCTTAATTTAAGCTCTTTCTCACGTTTCAACAATTGTAGAATACAATCATTGGTGCGTTCGCTAGTTGGGACTACCCGCCGTTGGCCACGACCACAAAAGGAACTTCACCATGCATCCTCATGCTCCAACTATGGTCTCCAGTTCCCTCTGTAATCAAGTCTTCACACTGAATCATTGGGATCACCTCCCATGTGTGACTTGATCTACCTACTAAGTTAGTGCATGGATTAGCTGGTTCACTAGCGCAAACTCTTCTTGTATGATGAAGAGTCGAAACGTGCCAATAACACGCTCCGCCACCAAGTGATGGAATTTGGTTATCGATTGAACGTGTACTCGATGTCTGATGTGCTAAAATACATGGAGTAAACATACCACAATAGGCACTGTAACGCAATTTCAGCTAGAGCTAGAGCGGAGGTGTTCTTCATAATGCAAATAGAAAAAACAAGTTAAACTTCTTTCAGCCTAGCAGGGAAAGTCAACTATTTGAAAGTGAAAGTTTTGGCTCTTCTCAAGGCCTCTGTCTATTCTAAAAGTTCGTGAGATGTCAGATGAGCCTTAACTATTTGAGGTGTCAATTGGGACATCTTCAGAACCCCAAGAAAAGATGGAGGCTTGCTCTGCTTGCTGCTCTATGGGCTATCTGGGCCAAAAGAAACAATTGTTGTTTCTATAATAAGAGTGGATCGTCTCTTGGGGTTCTTTGTATTGTTTTCAGAATCTTAAGGAGTGGTTTGCTTGAGGTTTTTGTAGGGTGGGGTTTTCCAGATGAGGGCTGTTTTGTTTTGTTTTTGTTGTTCTGTTATTTTCTTCTTTCAGCTTCAGCCTAATAAAGAACTTCATCTTTCAAAAAAGAAAAAGAAAAAAAAAAAAAAGGTTTTCAAAGTTTGTGATGAGACATGGTGTTTAGGGCCTGTTTGGATTTGTCGAAAGTGTAGGAAAGCAAATAATGTTTCCTAAGAAACCTTCTTTCCAGGAAAGCAAGGGAAAAGAAATATTGTTTCCCATGTTTATTTATCCTGAACGTTTTCTCCAGAAAAATGGGCCGATCAAACATATGGCAAAATAAAACATTTTTGAGAAATATTTTGGTCACAAGTTCAAGTCTCAAAGCTTTCATGATCCAACCACCCATCAATCGGCCCCACTTGATAGGCCCATGAAATAATCATCATCATCTAAGCCTTATCCCAATTAACTGGGTCAGCTATATGAATCCCATTCCACCACTCCACTCTATCAAGGGCCATACCTTCAGTTAGACCATAGGTCATCAAGATATCTTACTACCTCCATCCACATCCTTTTGGGCCTTCCCCTCGCCCTTTTAGAGCGTTCAACTTGTACCAACTCACCGACGTGGTTCTTGGTCCACATTGTTATTTTTCAGATTAATGATGAAAGTCTTGGCATGAGTTTGACACCAGCCACCAACCTGAAATATAAATTCTCATATTGGAAAGTCCCAACCGTTTAATTGGTTGCCATGAAATAAACGATCAGCAAAAGGAAACACCAAAACAATCTACATAAAGATTTAAAAAAAAAAAAAGGATTAATAGCTATGATCTTCCAAAAGCTTATTGGTTCATGGGCTTCACAGCTGGACCAACCATATGAAGGGTTTGGAATCATTGAACAATTAGTCTACTTAAGACCCAACAAACCGTTCACCGTTCCTATGATGCAAGAGTCAGAATAGTCTAACCTGAGAAAGATTTTACGTGTCATCCATCCGTTACAAGGTCCTCAAGTTAACAATGTGGATCCTCAAACCATTGGTTCTACATGAAGAAAGCAGTGCACTAGAACACTATTCCAACTCATCAGGACACAAAATTCCTCCTTTGGAGATGTGATGTGCATCGAATAGAATATAGACACCACGGTGGGCACACACAATGTTTGGCATCATCTTCACATTGTTTCCTGTGGTGGGGCCCACCTGAGTTTTGGAATGGCTTTTTGTTCCCAATGCATAACATTGAGGAGCACACCTGATGGACGGAGTGGATTGTAAACTCCAAACACAGAGTTATGTGATACTCCTGCTGCTTATGATACTTGATCCAAAGGCACTTCGAAATGGTACACGTGTCATATATTAACTCAAATTAAACTGACTAAATTGTGGAACTCATAGTCTCTAAGTCACAGTATAAAATAAAAAAATCCAGACTGGTTGATCAATCCAAACCTATGATTTGCGGACACTTGTTTGTTGAAAGAAGACAATTGGGTACGTTTCATTTTTTAACCGTCCAATAAATGTCCACCAATCTGATAGTTCGATAATCAAATAAGTATAGTTTTCTGTTTAAGATACATCTAAGCTAGTATGCATAATTTAGACAGTTTAATTTGAATTATATCGAAGTATACTATCACTTGATTTTCTCGAAGATGTATCTTCAAGATCCCCCAAGGGTCTCTAAAAGAGTAACTCCAAGAGAGAAAAAGGGAGCTCTCAGGAGAGAAGAACAAAGATTATCTCAAGAAATAATCACAGGAGGGAGTCTCCCTCACGTCAATCCACTAGATTGAGAGTGTCGAAAGGAGCTTCGCCTAAGAGAGAAGTTCCTCTTGAGTACCCCTCCCAGGATTAGAGAGTCAATGTGGAAGTATACGTGTGTTTGTGTGTGTGCATGTGTGTGTTTGTATGTACCCCAACAAAGGATTGTAACTTTTCTCTTTAAGGAATGTGTGTGTGTGTGTGTGTGTGTGTGTGTGTGTAATTCTTTTAGACCTAACACAACATAGCAATTCTCTTAGCCATTTCTCTTGTTCTCCTTGTTTCTCGTTTCTCTTCTTCTTCTTATTTCAGTTATTTATTTCGATTTCCTACTTGGTATCAAAGAGTTCGACCCTGCGGTAGTAGGGCCCGCTGCTGACGCCGTCCGTTCGCACAGATGGCGTCAGCAGTGTACGTACAGCCCATCCTTTTTTATGTAGAGGTGTAGGGATTGGTGGATCTGGATTTCAAAGGGATAATGAAGAGTTTTCTGCATAGCTCGAAGTAGATTTTGTGTTGTTTGTGCAGGAAATGAAGAAAAATCGAAAAAGTCTGGATTCTGTCTTTCTACTGTAGCTTTTTTCTGAGGGGTTTTGGAGCAATTCTTCCACATGGGGTAGGTGTGATTTATCAAGAGCAATCCCCAAATATGAGTATCACAAAGATTCGCCTAGGTTTGAGCATGGCGTGGTTCGTAAGAAGCGGATACGTTGGTCCCTTGTTCTTTAGATCCTTTGCTAGGATTTCTATTTTTCCTCTTTTTTTATGATATGGGGCTAACGTGTAGAGTGATATTGCTGGGATTGCAAAGCTGAAATTCTTCTTCCATGCCTAGATGTATATTACGCACACAATGTGTTTGATGAAATGCTTCACCCAACTTCGCATGGTGGCTGGTTACTATTGGTGGATCTTCCCTTCTCTGCTTCCTCTTCCCTTCCTTTCTTAAGCCTTTTTTTTATGGTGTGAGTGTCCCTCGACCTTGTTGTTGTTGTGAGTGTTGATGCACGAGATGCACCCTCGCCTTGTTTTTCTTCTCTCAAGTGTTGCACATGATGCACACTCGTATTTCTAAGAGAATGTGTTCTTGATTCGATTGTTGTCAAGCTTTGTTGTGGCCATGTTCTTCAAGAGAAGACTCTACGGATGGAGGAAGTCCAAGCCTTAGTTTATACCTTGCCATGTTGTACTTGAGGGGGAGCAATGTTCCATGATCATTTTATTGTATGTACTTCAGCTTGTATGTATTCCAAGCTGAAGCGTGATCAATATATATGCTTCAGCTTGAGGGGGAGTGTGGAAGTATGTGTATTTGCGTGTGTGCGTGTGCGTGTTTGTATTTGCCTTAGCAGAGCACTATAACTTTTCTCTTTAAGGAATATATATATGTGTTTGTGTAGGTCTTTTAGACCTAACACAACATAGCAACTCTTTCGACTGTTTCTCTCTCCTTGCTTCTCGTTTCTCTTCTTCTTCTCATTTCGGTTATTTATTTTGATTTCCTATTGTCAAAGGAAGAGAAGAAGGCACAGCAACAAGGGGAAGGACAGATAAAGGGAAAGGAATCATTCAGGCCCACATCAAAAGGACCCAAGTTGATGATCTCAGACGGCACAAAGGAAAAAAGCATCTCCATAGCCATTTTTAGAGAAAAAGACAACAGTTACGATCGAGGGAGATTGTCGTCCAGACCCACAACTTCCAAATTCTAGTCTAGATGCAGGGTGGATGTTAGTAGATTAAGGGGAAGCTCTAAAGGTAATTCGTCTTGCTACTCTAAGGACTCAGGACTCTTTATCTCGCAAATGCTTTGCCTCAAGTGGAAGGAAGTAGACTTGACAGCCATCTCAACAGAGGTCACAAAGGCATTCTAGGAAAGGCTCCAGTTGCACCGATTGGTCTTCAAGTTAAAAAGAACAATGAGTGGAGTCTGATCTCTCACAAAAAAAAACCCCTAGCTAAAAAAAATGTCCTGACGTTGAGGTATGCAGGATATCCTACTTTGTTCATCTCACATAACCCCTTCAACTAGGACAAGTATACTCTATCCAAGGTTTTCTAAAAGAAATGAGAAATCAAAGAGATAGTCCTGTCCAAGAAGAATGGAGCTCCTAGAGGTTTTGCTTTTATTCGTATGAGGTTGCAAGAAGAGGCCACCTCAGCCATTTTAAGCCTCCACCAAGCAGGCTTCAATGGACAAAGGATTTCTATTCAATTGGCTCGATTCAACCCAAGCCTGAGAAGACATTGCTAGCATCAATTGCAGATAGAACTAGTCTCCCCTCAATCCATCCAAAGTTGACCTCTCCCTACTATGAAGGAGAGCTTTAGGGAGGCTGCGAGATCCTTCAAACATGCCATCGTCCCAGGGAACAATAACCATCCTCCAACCCATTTGGCTCCCCACACTGATCCAATCACCTCCTCGTCTCTAATCGACCCCCTCAACTCCTCTCCTAACCACTCCCTTTCTTGAGTGGAAAAGATCATAACTCCCTTTGGTCTAGAAATAAGAGTGGACCGGTCCATGCTTAGAGAGGCGACAGCTCTTTACTCGAAAAGTCTGGTGTTACAGTGTTGGAGTGGTTAGACCCTGGCCGGCATCAAGGCGTGGGCGAAAGCCACATGCAAGCAGCAGGAGGGGAACTTCAGCCTCAAACCGATGGGAGACAAGAGCTTCTCCTCAATTTGAAGTCTAATACTAGCTTAGATCACATCCTCATGGCAGGCGCCTTGAACCAATGTCTAGTTTCATTTCAAAGGTATTCCTTTGGAACTTTGGAATCTTCAATTTCTCCTCTCTTTGGGGTCGTGTATCGAGGAAGTGCTCTAATTCGATATGGAGATGGAATCCGAATGGGAGCTCAAATTGGCTCGCATCTAAATTCAAAAGAAAAAACTTGATCCTCCAATCTCTAGCATTACTATAGTTGTGGGAGAAGATCCTCTCGTGATCATGGTATGACCAGAGGAAGAAAATGTTGAGCTCGTCGGTTTCCATGGAGTCCCCTCACCAGCAAACCCCTTGGCAGATGGAGCGCACACAATGACGTGCTCCGCTAGAGCACGCTTTGTCACTGGTAGTTGGATATTGTGGATTTTCTATAGGAATTTTTCGTTTTTGGGCATCTCACTAAATCCATGGGTGCTTCCTTCTTCATTGCTTTTATTTCCAAATTTGAGGGAGCTACTGATCTTAAGGACTTCCGCCCTATTAGCCTTCTAGGTAGCCCATACAAAATACTTTCTAAAGTGCTAGCCTCTAGGCTTTAGCCTGTACCCTCTAAGGTTATGTCAGAAGCCTAAGGTGCCTTTTTGGCTAATAGGCAGATCCTAGATTGTGCGTTGATAGCTCATGAATGCATTGATTCTAGATATAGAGAAGGTCATAGTGGCCTAGTTTGTAAACTGGATATAGAAAAGCCATTTGATCATGTCGATGGGGGTATCTCGATTATCTATTGGGATGTTTGGTTTTGGAGCCACATGGCGTAAGTGGATTAATTCCTGTCTTTCTTCAGCCCACTTCTCTATGCTTATCAATGGATCCCCTAAAGGATATTTCCCCTACTCTAGAGGGCTCAAGCAGGGCAACCCCCTTTCTCTTTGTAATAGTGGTATGTTGGTGAAAGGGAAGTCCATTGGGCTTTTTAGTGGTTGCCTCCAATCCCTCAATGTCCCATATCCAATTTGCAGACAACATCTTACTCTATTGTAAGCCTTGTGTCTCAGCGCTGATCAATCTGAGGGAGGTGGTTCGTTGTTTTAAGGCCACATAAACTGATCAAAGGAGCTCACATATTATAAGACAGTCATATGCAACTGTCAAAATATAAACATGGACAGAAGTTCATGTCATTACTTTTTAATTCTATACAGAAAGTCTCGTCTTTTCAGAATATTTGCCACAGCATTAGTGTCAGGAAACAAGACTGGCCCCTTAAACTCTGAAGTGCTGAATGTCCGCCCATCTTTTCTCTGAATTTCAAAGGAGCAGGCAGGTTGTGAATCTAAATATTCTTTTAAAGGTGGTTCCTTACCATCTTTCTCCATTTTTCCCCCTTATATCCTCTTTTTTTCATCGCTTTATTAATTCATCGTTCATCTGTTTTCACAATTTCTCTTGTTTCTCATGATTTTTTTACATTTTTCTCTCATCTCGTACTATTAAATGGCCGTCATTCTTTATCCCCTTCTGCATTTTCTCTTCCTTTCCTTGAGCCTAAATTGATTTCTCCTTAGGGTGGCAACAAGCCAGGTCTGGGCCAGATCAAGGTCAGCTCGAGCCCAACAAAGTTAGTAATCAAGCACAAAAGTCAACCTGGACCCAGACCATTTAGTGATGAGGACTTTGATTTCAGGCCCAGGCCTGCCCACTGAGAACACAAGTGGGCCTGTCCTCGGGTTCAAGTTGGGGCTGAAAAGAAAATTCTGCAACAACCCCACCCTGCAGGCTTCTATTATAGGCCCATGCCTGACCTTGGGCCAGGCAGGGACTCAAAACCGATGGATCAGAGCACAGGCTGTTGCCACCGCTCATTAGACAGTTAATGGCTCCAAAAACAGTACTGTTCAATGCACTTTGAGCAGCATATGTGCAGAAAGTCAGAAACTAAGCAAGATCATGTCTTCATTTCCTCTCTTATTTTCTTCTTCAACAATCAAGAAGGGCTCTCTTTTGTCATGAAATCTATCAGTGGTGCCCCTCAGTATTTCCTCACATCCATAAACCACAAGAACATGTGTCCTTTATGAGATATTTTGGTGACCAACCTATATGTCTAACCCAATCAGTCCAAGTTTCATCAATCATCATACGTAGGAAAGTCTTGGATCTATGATCATTGCTACAAGACCTACTGAGACTGGGAATGAAGTTTGCTACATTGACAAGAATATAATTCAATCCTTTTTTTTTCCTTTTTTCTTTTCTTTTTTTTTTTAATAGAAAGGTGAGGATTTCCACCTGAAATTTTATTAGATGACTATAATTCAATATAAATTCACTAACTTCACTCTTTTGAACAGCAAAAACAACAAAATAGTGATGTCACTGTCATTCAATTCTCCAGAATGTGTATCTTGGGTGTATTGCTACTTTCAACTGTAATATGTTGTGGGCTAGTGTTCGATGCATTTGCATAAGAGCTCCAAATCATCTGCCAACACAACAATTAGTTTAGACTATCAAGAAGATATATCCATTGTCAATTTCTTGATGGTCAAAACATCCATCCACAACTTCTTTTTTTGAAGTTTCTAGAATGTCCCTAATGCTTTTACATTTCAGATTTGATTTAGAAGTTAATGATAGAACTGAAAGTTAAGGGAAATGACAGTCAATTTTACAAGTTGAGAACACTGCTCTAGTGGACTTGAAAACTTATACAAAGAAGGAATGCTGTCCCACAGATCTGCTAAAAGGTCAAGCTGAAGTGTGATGAATCTTGGATATGACAAATTCTACATCGGAACTGGATGAAAGAAGCATAGGCATTCAATCATTTCTCAAGATAGGCTAATATTCAGTTCAAAAGTAAATAGGAACGTAAATGGCAATTTAACTCAATTAGGAGAGGAAACCTATTTTATGACTAAAGCAACACAAACCTGAAATTGATGAACTGGGAGAGCATCATAAAACTCATGGGCAATGATAATGGTAGGCACTGAAAAAGAAAAAAAAAAAAAAACAGAGAGAGAAAGAGAACTACTGTCATCAAATGAAGAACAAAGCAAATTAGCGAATAAGTGAACAGAAGCAACAAATAATAGAGAAAAAAAAAATCATTTGAGTAAATGGCAAAAACCTACTCATCAAGTGTGTAAAGGAATGGTCTACACAATTTTCATGATAAGCGAATTAACTTGCATGAGCCCATGACAAATGGTGATATGAAAAGCTATTTCCAACTTTGCCTAGTTGATGCATCACATGCAATGACTCGTACCTCGTCTGATGATATGAAAAGCTCTTGCCAACTTTGCCTGGTGATATGAAAATGTCCTCACTTGCGGACCTCCTGTTCTCACCGAGGCTGAATATGATGGCCCTTAAGCAAAGCAGTGAGAACATGGTACTATGTGGACAATGATCATGGCCCGCTTGGTGATGAACAGTGTGTGCCGAAGGTTGACACAAATACATGCTGCGTTATGACCCCACTTTTCCATCTCGCCAGCCCTTCATGACATCTGTCCATGCATCTCTTTCCATATCTTCTTCATTACTGCCTTTGGGGTACCCCTTATCATCTAGCCTACACTGCCTATCCGACTCAACAGTATCGACCCTCTTCATCCAACAGACTTGATCAACAACCGTAGCACCCATGGCATCTCGCCCATGTGACCTATGCGGCCGCTCACCTGCCACGTAGTCATCTTCCTCAAGCACATTGAAACTTCTTCCTATGGCAAGACCCATATGTGGATCGCAGCACTCATCTATGGACCTGACAGACCACCTAACTCATTGTTTTCTCCCTCTGATTCTATCAGTCTTCCTTCTCTGTCATGCTCCTCCACTTGAATGCCTAAAGCTCTCTCGGATTTTGAACCCATATGCTCGCCCTTTTGAGGATCAACAAAATCTTCAACGTCGTAGGATTTAGGAATGGTGTAAACAGTGTATTACTACTACTACTCTAAGAAGCTTTTGTTAGGAAAACTTATCATATATAATGACGAACAAACGAACATGACATGGGAGTAAGTAGATCAGGCTGCTACATCTAACTGAGACCTGCTTAAGCTGCTCTTGGATCTTCACAGGCATCCGATACGCCTCATCCATACTGTAGGAACAGACCATCATCATCCCCGTTCAAATTCTCCTGAAAGTCCAGTGTCATGCCTGGAGATTCAGCTATGAACAGGTAACTCATAACTGCTCTATGCATTGTTATATCAGTAATTTCCCATGACATCGCAGGAAAAGTTGAGTGATAGATAGTAGAAGATGGTCCCTTCAGAATTAAGTGGAAGATACTTCTCCCTCAACTTTATCTTCTCCAATAGGACATTGTTCACATCCTGACGTCTGATCTGGAACTACCAGATCCAAGCAGGACCCATGTGTTTCCTCTTGACAACCATACCTTCCATTCCTCGAACATGTCGAACCATTCAAAATATCTTCCACTCGTATCCCCATCTCTCCTACTTCCACATCCCATTATTAACATGAGTTGACCTACTTCCACTCACATCTCTCTCTCTCTCTCTCTCTCTCTCTCTCTCTCTCTCTCTCTCTCTCTCTCTCTCTCTCTCCTCTCTCTCTCTCTCTCTATGTGTGTGTGTGTGTGTGTAAATAAGGAGAGAAGAAAACAAAAGGGAGAAGAAAGGCATGAAGAGGAATAAAACCAAGGGAATGGAGAAAAATGGGGAGAGGAAAAGGAGAGAGGTGGGGCCGATTTTTTGTGCCGGTTGCTTGAGGCTACTCATGCCAGTGCACTGCTATTGTTATTGGATCACACGGGAGTGAAGTCCCATCTTCCCATTTTCGGTGGTTGATTGATGCAAGGCCATCTTGGTGCAGACATCCAAGGATGCACCATACCTCCACACTAGGGGTGGGGTGGCCCATGAGGTGGGGCCTGTGAGATGCAAGATGGCCACGAGGTGAGACCCACTATTGTGGGACCGTGCGACGCGGGGATTGCCCACGAGAAAGACTCGCTTGGGTTTGTCAGGGAGAGCCAAAATATAGGGATAAATAAGTACACCCCCAACAGCTCTGGAGCTTTTGGTACGTTGGCTGGTTGTCCGCTATCAAAGTGGTATCAGACCAAGAGCCCAGTGTTCGAGTCTCCTCACCAGTGTGGGTGGATGATGCGGCGGCATATTGGTGCGGACATCTAAGGATGCACCGTATCTCCACACTGCGGGTGGAGTGGCGCACGAGGTGGGGCCTGTGAGATGTAGGAAGGCCACGAGGTGAGACCCATTGTGGGACCGTGCGATTCGGGGACCCATGCGATGTGGGGGTTGCCCACGGGGAGGACTCGCCTGGGTTTGCCTGAGAGAACCAGAATATAGGGATAAATCAGTACTCCCCCAACAGCTCTGAAGCTTTTGGTGCATTGGCAGGTTGTCCGCTATCATTGATTTGAGCAGGCCATGGGTTTGCAGTGTTTCTGCTCCCCAATCCAGTTTGTCATATGGTTACGTCACTCAGTCCTAGTTTTATGTAAATCCAGGACACCCAATCGCCTTAGTAATCGGTGGCCAACATGAACTGGGTTGTCCTAAAGAGAAAAGGTCAAATTGACCAATACAGTCTAGATACGAGTCATGTCAGCACCACTACAGAGCTGGGTACAGGCCATATTAGCGCCACAACAAACCGATAAGAGTGAGACATTTATAAAAGATATGATGCATCGACGGATACAGAAAGTTGCTGAAAATCTACAGAAAGAAAACCTGTAGAAATCTGATGCAAAAGGAAACCTGCAGAAAAGTCTGCGAAAGGCTGCAGATCTTGGAGCAACATGAAGCAGGACCAGATCCTAGCAGGAACAGATTCCCAAGGATCCATTACTTGCTCTGAAACCAAAATTAATGCGCCCAAAGGACTGAAATCAAATAGCAATGCTGAAAAGTAACTTACCAGATTTAGAGGTTTCAAATGAATCAAAGAATGGCAAAAAGAATCACACACAGGCATATTGTGCAAAAATAAGAGGGTGTGAGTTGCAAACTCAACTAGTCAATAGCTAGAAAACACCATAAAACCCCACTCTAAACATCTTCTACCGTCTAAAGACTGGTCTCGGCACTTTCTTTCAATTAAAACAAAAAAAAAAAAAAAAATCTCATCCATCTATTATGTGTATGACCACTGGACATATTTATAACATCCATACAAGTTTCCTTGGATCCAACTTCCACTCTCAAAGAATCTAGATACTGGAATCTAGCTAAATAAGGGAATAAAGCCCTCCTAAGACCACTACAAGTTGTCAAAAATAACTAAAGAATGAAAAAAAAAAAAAAAAAAAAACACTACTCATAAAAGAGTTGTAAGTTCTCTATCTCCATGGAGTTCGTATAACATATGCATCACTGGCATGATGAGAGAACTCGTACAAGGAGGAATTCACACAGCAAATAACTGATTAAAGAAAAAAAATGAGAAACAGCATATATCATTTTAACAAGGCTAAGAGCATGAGACATGCAGTATACATTATTAGTCAATAAATAATTAAGGGTTAACAATCAGCCCACTCAAACAAAATTGAACTGACGTTAGCCTATGAAGAAGAGAAAATTTGAAGTACGAGAAACCTTACATCCTAATGGAACCTGCTCCAAAGCGTCATTCCACGAAACAGAAGCTCCTGTCAATGTGGTAATGGCTCTATCACTACTGCTGTCAGTAGTATCTCCGTCTGTGCACTTCAAGGTACTGTACTGAAGCTTCCTCAACGCAGGACTACACTCCACCATGTTTATGTGCAATGACTTTGAAAAGTTTTCAAACTTTGATGTACCCTACAAGGAAGATCTTGGTCTCTCAAAATGCCATTTGTGAATTTCAATGAGAATATCATAAAGACGTAACGATGAACTTCAAGTTATGTTCCTGTTCTTAACTTAAACAGAGGTTCTAATTATCTTTGAGATTAGAAACCAATATACTACCAGAAGAAAAGAAATAGATGAAAGACAGTGTCTCACACGAAGAAGATCGGCCATAAGGGTACCCCGCCCTGGACCAAGTTCTACTAGGTTCACTTTCTCTGGTCGTCCCATCTGCTCCCAGAGGCACATGCTCCAAACACCAACCATCTAAAGTAATATCAGAAGGGATCAAATTCAATCACAGACATTGGATACAAAAGCTTGAATGGACGAACACTGACAGCAACACAGACAGACTTTATCTGAGTAAAAATTCTAAAACAAAAAAAAATCATAACTGATACTCTTCAGTAGAAAAAAGAGGAATTTATAGGCCTCAATCACCACTTACAGAAGGATAACCACCTGGAAAACAAAACAGTAAGTAGTCTAAGTTTGGGAAATTGTGCTTTTCATTAATTTTTCAAGGAAAGGTTCATGGGAAACGTTTTAGGAGGTACTAAGGTCTTTACAAATGTTATGAGAACCACTAAGTTTCCCATCAACCTCCACTACTAAAAGGGTGCCATTTGAACCAACTCTCAGCATACATACATCAGCCCCAGTCAGCATACCTCTCCAAACATCTGGCTAACTTCAGGAGAGGTAATGAAATCACCCCCAGCCCCAAAAACATCTCGGTTCATGTAAAAGCCCGCTTTGGGATTTGTCAAAACTTCTTCCATATATTCAGCAACTGAGATTGGCCCCCCACGAAACTGATAAATCAGTAGAACAGATACATCAGATTTCTATTCAAAGAAAACAATTCAAGCAAAACACTGCATAAAGAATGTAAACTAAACATCAACTAGAGACTTTTCCAGTGTCTATTATGGAACCAACACTTCAAAAACACCCATATTGCTGCACAAAACCAGGCATTGAATCCAAAATGAAGAAATTAAATAAATAAATAAATAAGCACCAAATGAGGAATCATTGGGTCCTTATCATCAGGGCATGAATAGCACCATACGGTATGTAATGTCGGAGACCATGATTTGGTAATGTACTCCATTGATATGATTGCCCCGACCATGAATTGGGGATGCATCAAAAATTTTCTAGATCAGAAGATCATAGCCATCCATCTACTTGTTGTATGGACTTGCACATTTGAACACTATTCATCAACTGGTGCATCAGCACCCATTAAGTCCTCTAACCAAATTTTGAGAACAATATTCAAATTGTACTAATAATAGCAAAAGATGTTACAATACAAAAATATGAATGGTTATTCCAAGCAAACATTACGTGGCAAATAGACATGAAGAACAAAACACATGTTTATCATGCCCTACAATGATTGATATAATCAGTCTGCAGTTAGGTTCAAAGTATCATTCCTGTCAAAAGCAAGAAAGAATAAAAGCAAATGCGATCACCATTAGATGGTTAAAGAACAGTCACTTAAAAATGAGTTCATATCATTTTTTTAAGTTCGTCGTAGTTATGTATTAGAGATTATGGTTGTTGGTTATCAAGATTATGTTAAATCCTTACCAAAAAGAATGTTGGTTATCAAGATAATGTTGTTCAACAGTGGAGACTGCAAGATGGCTAGTTCAGATAATAGACAAATGTCATGTGAAGGCACGAAAATGAAGCCTAGAAACAATGATTCCACGGATAGAAACTCTGACCTTAATTATGCCCTTTAGATGCTTAACGAGCTCGGAACCCAAACAAGGCTCATGGGAATGCTCTGGAAAATCAAAAACATCAAAACCCATTCTTAATTCCATTTCGATCCTGAAAGGCAGTTGGCATACCTGGAGGATTGTACAAGCCAGAGCGATCAACGGAGATTTTGGTGGAGGATTCGTTGAGATGTTGGTCGTTTTGTTGTGGCTGTTGTTGTGGGGGTGTAAGGATTTGAGAGGATGAAGACGAGTAGTGAGAGGAAAGAAAAGAAGGTGACGTCCGAAGACGAGAGACGCCTTTCATAAAGAGACGCCATCGACAAGAAACTCCTAGCAGCCCCGCCATCATCAGAAAATGAAGAGCCGATGAGCAGATACCTTCACAATTCAAAAGAACCCCAAAGCTGAAATCACAGTCCGTCCATTTGGTGGGAAAGGGTTGGACGAATATGAAGATCACGGTGAGCAGCCCAGGAAGCTTTCAGCTGTGTCCGTTTTCATCCCATCATTTTCTGTGCTGTGGCCCTCCGGGACCTTGGACCTTCATGAGCTCCACCTCTCATCGGTAACATGACCCTGTGAAACTGATGAACGGAATGGATTTCCCAACACCAGCCAGCCCCTGTGGACCCCACCATGATGTACCGTCCATCCATTTAGCCAGTTAGTTTTAAGGGCATGAGCTAAAAAATAAGGCAGGTCCAAAGCTCAAGTGGACCACACCACAGAAACAGTGGAGATTGAATGCCTACTGTTGAAAACTTCTTAGGGCCACAAAAGTCTTAGATCAAGCTTATATTTGTGTTTCCCTTATCAGCAGGTTGAGAAATAAACATCACCGCGGCCCTGAGAAGGTTTCAATGGTTGGCATCGTTCTCCCCGCCGTTTCCTGTAGTGTAGTCCACTTTTGAGCTTTGTATCTTCCTATTTTTGGCTCCTGCCCTAAAATCAGTTGGCAAAATGGACAGATGGCGTGGATAAAACTCATAGATCATGGTAGGGCCCACATAGCTTTGACATCAGCTAGCTGGCCAGTGTTCAGGTCACCAGCCAAGCGGCGTCCATTTCACACTCACATAGTGGTGGACCATACGGGCTTTGTGTTTCAGGAAACTCCTTATCATTGGCGATCTGGAGATAGAAAACTAAAAAAAAACGATCCAAACAGCTATTCGATTCATCAATCTTATTCGGACCATCTTGGACTGCTCATTATTCTAAACAGAGTAGGGACACGAATTTACATGAAAAAAATATTGCACAAAGCGATAATGCGATATGAATAACGAAGCTACAGGAAATAAAACTTACCTGAATCAAAGTCCCAATAAAAAATCCAAGTTTTTTCTCCCTAAAACCCTCTCAATACCTTTAGAATGTCTAGGATATACCTTAATCCCAATTATACCCTGCTTATATAGCATAGAACCGAAATTATAAACAATTTATATAAAATCGCGTAAAACAATGCGAACCATTGGTCACTCGGCCAACCGATCGAGAGCACTCAGCCTCGACCGATCGATCAGTCGTTGTTGAGCTCTGAATTGTGCAAATTCTAATCCCATTTTATCACTCTTTATACATGATTTCTATGTTTAAAGACCTATCTAATACATGACTTTGTGATTGTAGGAATGAGAGAGAGACTTCACTAATTTGATGTTAAAGACTTTTCTTAAAGCTTAATTGAAGACATGAGAGATGAGCCAAGAGTTGGAGAGAATAAGCAAGGAGAGAAGAGATATAAGAAAAAAAAATGAGAATCAGATGGGTCCGACCGGTCATGACCAGTCGGCCCCCTTGCTAAACTCCCTGGACTATCACAGATGGGTCCGACCGGTCATGACTGGTAAAAACTTGTTCGCTCGCCTCAAGTGCAAGGCTGCAATGTAGTAATAACTCGGTGAGACCGAGGTCATTCCACAGGGAAAAGGGTAAACTAATTCAGAATATTCCAATAACTTGAATTTAGGTGTAGGAAATCAGAATTTTATAATTAGAATTAAACAGAAACTCGAATAAGAAAATCTGAAAATTAAAGAGAAACTAAAGCATCAAGGATCCACTTATAGTATCTTAATGTGAATCTATTCATCCAAGCACAAACACAATTAGAACTTTCATTTAATTGGAAGATATTGCATTCAACACAAACGGTCCCACTTAAATCTGGAAATCAGATTTGTAGTTCTAATGAAGCATGTAAAACTTGAACTTGTAGCCTTCGAAGTAACAGTCATACCAAGAGACCATGGCATACTCCAAGGTTTCTACAATTCAATTCTAATCAAACCACATGGCAATCTCAGAGAATTGCAAGAAACTTATGTCCGGAGTACACAAACTCTCACAAAACTTCTAAAAATCTAAATTTTATTTAAAATAGAACTTGAAAATTCATAATTAAGTAAAAGGTACTCGAATAAACGAATTGAATATCAAAACTAACTACAAGCTTCATCTCTTAGCTATAGCCGAGCATTGTCATACTTGAACTGGAATTAGAAGAAAAATTACTACAAAGCATAGAAAACTAAAAAAACCATAGTGGGAGGAGTTGTAGACGCTCCACGACGATCCTCTTCACCTCCCACGATTGTAGATCTCTTCTAGGATGGGTTTAGACGAGCCTAGAGGTGTCCTTTTATAGCATTCATGCGCCACCGCCATAGAAACTTCTAGACTTGCGTAAGGAGTTGCGCAGCAAAATTCGGAAGCCAAAATTGAAATTTTGAATCTACTGGGCATGGCTGAACTGTCATAACCAGTCGGACCCATCTATGACAGTCCAGGGAGTTTAGCAAGGGGGCCGACTGGTCAATCCATTGGCCGACCGGTCATGACCAGTCGGACCCATCTGATTCTCATTTTTCTTTCTTTCTTCTTTCTCTTCTCTCTTTACTTCTTCTCTCCAACTCTTGGCTCATCTCTCATGTCTTCAATTAAGCTTTAAGAAGAGTCTTTAACATCAAATTAGTGAAATCTCTCTCTCATTCCTACAATCACAAAGTCATGCATTAGATAGATCTTTAAACATAAAAATCATGCATAATGAGTGATGAAATGAAGTTAGAATATGCACAATTCAGAACTCAACACACACCCCCAACTAGCATTTTGCTAGTCCCGAGCAAAACATGTGTGGAACAAATCCAACCTCCTAAAAATCAACTCTCTCTCAAAAACTATACTTCTATAAACTTCAAGACATATAAGTACAAAATTCAGAGAAAATTTAGTGATAGAAACTGAAATCTTAAACTCTCTAAACATAATGAGTGTTCCATATAGAATCCCCACCGATTGATTGATAAATAGTGTTAGTGCACTTTTCTGTGGCATACTAGTGCACCTTATTTGTCAATTACTTAGGTCAGTGAGTCTAGTGTCGGTTAAGCTTAATGAAGACGAAGACCGAAGACTCAAGTGGACCTGCTGTATCAAGGAAGAAGAAACAAGTAAAAGAGATGCCTTAGTGAGCCTTGAACCTTGACCAAAACCAAAACCCTATAACCTCTAGATGACCATGAACCATTTAGGCATGCTTATAGTCATCTTAGATTGGCCTTAGCTATCTCGAATGATCACCCAAAGGTTGACCAATGAGGTGCCTCTGCTGCTGCAAAATGCAATTGAAGACAGCTAGCAGAGAAGGTTGCCGATCTGTCTTCTGACCAATCATCAGACCAAAAGATGGGACAGCAACATTGCTGGAGCCTTGGGCCTAGGTCCGACCCGTCTTCTCATCTAGTTCAACCGGTCCCAACCGGTTCGACCGACACCCTGGAGAGACAGCAACATCTCTGTCAAAATAGGCCATTGGCTTTTCTGCCCCTTTTAAATCGAATTTCTTTATAAATGGGTTAAGCTCGATTTTTGGGGTAAGAAGAGGGATTTTGAGAGGATTGAAGCCACCATTGTTGGAGATCATTGGAGGCTCATATTCTAACCCTAACAAGGCATCTTCCTTGTGATTTAATACAAGAATTGAGCATTCCAAGTTTATGAAGAAGATGGCCTTCACCCTCTTTTGATCTCTAGAATTTGGATCAAACTTGATAGTAATATTCATTTCCAAGGCTCTATGATGAGATCCTTGTAGGTGAGTAACTCTAGACAACCCATTTCCATTAGTTGTAGAGTTCTCAAACCTACCCTCCTGTCACCTCGGGCATCTCAAAGGCATCATATGCAAGTTGATTAATTAAGTAAAGCTGAGGCATTGACGACGCAATAGCGGTGCAAACCGCAATTTCAGCAACGACGTCAACAATCGAGGGAGCACAAGGGGAGCTGATTCAAACATGGCAGAGCAAGAAGAAGTAACCTGAAGCGGCGCAACAATGGGGCTCAAATCCGACAAGTAAGGTTGTCATTTGTTAGAGTCCATTCACTCTTTTCCCGATAAGAATTGAGTATAGAGTTTGTTTGTCAAACTCGATTTAGGGTCGTGTGCCGATCTTTGGATTGTTAGTTGAAGTAGACCCAAAGTCGAACCACTATACATCATTGTATTTGTGATTGTATTTGACCACATTTCTTATTATGCATTGTATTTAATTGTTTAATTATGAATGCTTAATTAGAATGTATGCTAGGCACTAGATATGCACATCCTCACATACATGATGTACTTTCACTTATTAGAGCAGACGTGAGCTTATATGATCCACTCTCATATAGTCTACTTAGGTTGCATAGATTAGGTGCTTGATTAATTAAATCATATGTTAATTTATGGATGCTTAGACTAGGTTGTTAATTAACTTAATCATATGCTAGTTTTGTGATTGGACCCACTTAGGCTTGGAAGCCGAAGTGTTCGCGCTTATTTGGTTTAAATCGTTAAATTGGTTAAGTAGGCGAAAATAATTTCAAAAAGTCCTAATCGCCCCCCTCTAGGACTTCGCCATAATTTTATTTGCTCCGCCAAGCTTCTGCATATATACGTAGGGTGTCGTGTTAGACTATCAACGCAATTTCAATTGGTATCAAAGAGGGTTGCTCTTTAAGGACTTAACCGTCTAGAGTCAGATTTGATACCGGAGCACTAGCATCATGTCTAACCGATATGGGAGTATCATTAACCGTCCACCATTCTTTGATGGGTCCAACTATGCCTATTGGAAGGCTAGGATGAGGATTTTCTTACAATTATTGAACTGATCCATGTGGGTAAGTACACAACATGGATATTTCATACCTATGGAACAAGTGGAGGTTGACGGTAAGATTATGATCAATCCCAAAGATGATGATAAATGGAATAATCATGAGAGAGCTTTATACACGACAAATGTCAAATCTCTCAATGCAATTTGTTGTGCTATTTTTCTGGAAGAATTTCAGCACATTCTCACATGCACAACTGCAGAAGAAGCATAGGATATACTTGAGGTTACCCATGAGGGAACTAGCACAGTAAGACACTCGAAGCTACAGTTCTTTACCACAAAATTTGAAAACATTAGCATGTAAAAGGTTGAAACTTTCATGGAGTTTTACACCCAACTTTCAGATATTTATAACTCCATGTTTGCCTTGGGGGAAAGGGTTCCGGAATGAAGGATATGTAAAAAAATACTTAGGTCCCTCCCAAAAAGATTTGACACCAAGGTAGTTGCCTTAGAAGAGTGTAGAGACATAGACAACATGAAAGTAGAAAAACTTATAGGTTCCCTACAAACCCATATACTACACTTTCGTGCCCCCTCTAAGAAGAAGAATATCGTCTTGAAGACTTCACATAAACACTCACATAGGCAAAAAGAGATTAAGAGTGAGTCTTCGGAAGATAGCGATGAGGATGATGAATGTTGAGCTCTGAATTGTGCATATTCTAACTCCATTTCAGCATACATTATGCATGATTTCTATGTTTAAAGATGTATCTAATGCATGCTTTTATGATTGTAGGAATGAAAGAGAGTGACTTCACCTATTTGATGTTAAAAGACCTCTATAAAACATCATTGAAGACAAACGAAGGATGAGCCAAGAGGAGGAGAGAAGAAGCAAGGAGAGTAAAAGAAAGAAAAAGTGAAAACAATGGGGTCCGACTGGTCGGCCAAATGCCAGACCGGTCGGCCATGCAGTCTGACCTTACTGGACCTTGCTGGACCTAAGCTAGGTTGGTTAGATCGTTCGGCCAGACAGGTCTAACCTGTCCAGACAGATCGGCCACTTGCAAAAAATAGAAAATTCTATTTTAAGCTTCGAAAATTACTATGCAATTGTGTAAGTTCCTACGCGATTTTGGAAGATTCTTTGGTGGTGGTGCTTTATGGTTATAAAAGGACACTTAGGGGCTTGTCTAAAATCATCTTAGAAGATATTAAAGGTCGTGGGAGGTGAAGAGGATCATCGTAGAGTTTCTATAACTCCTCCGACTCCGATTTTTCTAGTTTTTCATGCTTTTAAGTAGTTTTTCTTTTATTTCTAGTTCGAGTATGATAATTCTTGGCTAGAACCTCTTAGCTAGGGCTAGGAGGTGAAACTTGTAGTTAGATTCAATGTTCAATTCGTTTACTTCAAGTGCTCTTACTTAAAGTTTGGATTTTTAAGTTCTAATTTGAATAAAAGTCATATTTTTAGAAGTTTTATAAGAGGTTGTGTGCTTAGGACACAAGTTCCTTGCAATTCTCTAAGATTTTCATGATTGGTTTGATTATAATTGAATTGTAGTAACCCTAGAGCATGTCATGATCTCTTGGTATGGCTATTACTTCGAAGGCTACAAGTTTAAGTTCTATGTGCTTCATTAGAACTATAATATGATTTTCCTGACTTAAGTAGGACTGTTTGTGATTGAATGCCATATCTTTCAATTTAATGAGAGATAGAACTTTGATTCTAATTGTGTTTATGCTTAGATGAATGAGTTGGCATTGGACTACTATAAGTGGATCCTTAAAGCTCTAGTTTCTCTTTAAATCTCAGATTTTCTTTTACTTAATTTACCGTTTCTATTTAGTTCTAAAACACTTAATTTCCTGAACTCCTAGACTAAAGTTATTAGAATAGTTTAAATTGAGTTTATCATTTTCCCTGTGGATCGACCTCGGTCTTACCTAGATTATTACTACATCGCAGCCTTGCACTTGATTGTTTTGTTTGATTTTTCTTTTGCAGGAATTTCTAGGAAGCTAAAGAAGACATAAGGATCTCAAGTGTCAAATCAGGTTTTATCTTTCTAAACTTACTCTTCTTCTTCTCCTATTCATTCTTATCATATTCATCTCTTATAGAGTGGGTGGAGACTCCTTTTTTGGATCTCTGATAGGTAGGCCTTGTGCCACCTAGATTCCTATTGGTCAGCTCTGCCGTCTTGGATCACCTTGTGCTCAGAGATTCCTCTTCTCACCTCTACTCATCTTTCTTCTTTTTCTGAACTTTTCTCAAAAAGATTCAAAGAGTGGGTGGGGAGTTCCCTGAACCCCTATTGACCATGAGAAATCGTTCTCTATCCTTGCTTCTGGCTTAGCCATTGCAAGACACCTTGTGCTTCGGTCTTAGAGAAGAGTAAAGAAAGGAAGGAAGAATTATTCTTTCCTTTTTGTTTCACTCTTTTAGGTTTTGCATGCCATATTGGGCTCGAGATTCCAATAACCGACTCATTAGTGAAGGTGGAATAGTTGAAGGAATTGACAGAGAACCACATGCTAGAAGACATCTAACTTCTCCAATTTTGTCTGAAAATATGACTATAAATCAACCTAATCCGATGGCCAATCCTAATCTGGGCCAAAACCAAACTGAAACGGGAGAGAATGTGGTTGAGAATGTTCCCTGACCAAGAACATTACGTGATTACTTGCAACCAGCAAGAACGAGCACTCCATCATGCATAGTTTTTCCACAAAATGCAAGGAATGTAGATTTGAAACCGGGAGTAATCCAACTCCTCCCGAGATTCCATGGATTAGACAGTGAAAGTGCCTATCAACACCTTAAGGAATTTGATGAGGTAATAACCACCATGCACTTTGCAAATGTAACTGATGATGTGGTTAGGCTTAAATTATTTCCTTTTACCCTTAAAGATAAAACTAAAGGTTGGCTTCATGCATTAAGGCCAAGATCAATTGGTGCATGGACTGATATGCATAGGGAGTTCATTAAAAAAATTCCTCCCTACTCACAAAACGAACACGTTGAGGCTCCTTATCATGAACTTTGCCCAAAAGGAAGATGAGACCTTCTTCCAATGTTGGGAGAGGTTTAAGGACTTGTTAAATGCATGCCCACATCATGGCTATGAAATTTGACGGGTTATAAGCTTTTTCTATGAAGGACTGACTTCACCCATGCGCCAATTCGTAGAGATAATGTGTAATGGGGAGTTCATGAATAAGGAAGCCGATGAAGCATGGGACTATTTGGAGGAATTGGCTGAGAATGCACAGTCTTGGGATACATCTAAACCAACAAATTCCAAGACTAGCCAACAAAGGGAAAAAGGAGGAATTTATGTCCTATCAGAAGAGGATAGCATAAGTGCACGAGTGGTTAGCCTCACAAGAAAAGTTGAGGCCATGGAATTAAAGAAAGGACAGACGATCAACTCTAATGACGTTGAAACTGTTTGTGGAATTTGTGCCAGAAATTAACATGCAACACAAGATTGTCCCACAATTTCAGCAGTCCAAGACATCTTACAAGAACAATCAAATACCATAAACAGTTATCAACGGCAATTTGGTGCTCCAAACTCAAACACGTTTAATTCTAATTGGAAGAACCATCCCAACTTCAGTTGGAGGAATGGACCCACTGCGAATGCAAACAATATTCCTCAAGCTCAACCTATACTAGGTCCATCTCTAGTCATTACACCAAAAGTTACGCTAGAGGAGATGTTGGGTGCATTTGTATCGGTTCAAGCTGAGTATAACAAGACTAATTCTTTGAAAATAGGTGGGTTCATGCAAGAGCAATTGAAATTCAATCAAAATTCAACTCAAGCCATCAATGAATTGAAAACCTCAATGGCTAGAGTTGAATCTCATCTCAGTGTTAGGGAGAAAGGCACACTTCCTGCCCAACCTCTTCCTAACCCAAGAACCCAATTTGAGATACAAGACGTAAGCTCATCCTCCCAACATACAGAGCATGTTCAAGCTATCACTACTTTGAGAAGTGGGAAAATAGTTGATAAATCTAATCCGGTGAAGGCTCCAAAGCCTAAAGATCCAGAAAACTCCAAAGAGGATGATAGCTCAAACAACACTCTACAAGAGAAAGAACCGGAAAGGCAATACAAGCCGGTTGCCCTGTTTCCCCAAAGGTTGATTTCACCCAAACCTTTAGACAAAAACCTGAAAATTTTAGAGGTTTTCAAGCAGGTGAAGATCAACATCCCATTATTGGATGCCATAAAACAAATACCATCCTATGCCAAACTTCTAAAGGAATTGTGTACGGTCAAAAGGAAACACAATGTTCACAGCAAAGTACTTTTGACTGAGAATTTGAGCGCTATCATCAAACAAGAGGTGCCCCAAAAATACAAGGATCCGGGTAGTCCAACCATCTCATGCATCATAGGAGACTACCGGATTAAACAAACCTTACTCGATTTGGGGGCAAGTGTGAACCTCATTCCATACTCGGTTTACGAACAACTTGGGTTAGGTGAATTAAAACCCACCAAAACCACACTCCAACTTGCTGATAGATCCATTCGTATACCGAGAGGAGTGATTGAGGATGTTCTAGTCCAAGTTAATAAATTCTACTACCCAGTAGACTTTATTGTCTTGGATACACATCCCGTGATAGGTACCGGTGCTCAAATACCCGTCATACTTGGCCTCCCTTTTCTAGCTACTTCCAATGCGATTATCAATTGTAGAAACAGGCTTGTACAAATGTCCTTTGGAAATATGACTCTTGAGCTGAATATATTTGATTTATGCAAACAACCACGGGAGGTTGATGAGGAGATCCACGAGATAAACTATGATTAAATCATTCGTGGAAGATACATTTCCCTTACATTATATTCCGACCCTTTGGAGGCATGTGTGGCCCACTCTCATGAGATAAATGATGACACAATACGAGAGATGGATGCCATTTTAGATGCGATGCCGGTGCTTGATAACAAAAGATGCAGGGTCCTATTGAGCCTTTGCCCGTAAACAAGAACAAGCCCTCCATCCAATATCAAGACACCAACACTCGACCTAAAACCATTACCAAGTGAGCTGAAATATGTCTATTTAGGTCAAGATGAGACATATCCGGTGGTGATTTCTTCCCACTTGGATGAGGAACAAGAGAGCAGGCTAATGGCCACTCTATTAGAGCACAAGAGTGCCATTGGGTGGTTGATTGCGGATCTCAAAGGCATAGACCCACTGATTTGTACTCATCGCATACACCTTGAGGAGAATACGAAGACATCTAGGCAACCACAAAGACGACTCAATCCAAACATGAAGGATGTGGTTAAGGCCGAAGTGGTAAAACTATTGGATGTGGGTATTATCTACCCAATATCCGATAGTCAATGGGTGAGTCCAACTCAAGTGGTGCCTAAGAAATCTGAAATAACCATCGTAGCCAATGTCAATAATGAACTTGTACCTAACTAGAGTCACTACCGGTTGGAGAATGTGCATTGACTACAGGAAGCTAAACACTGTCACGAGGAAAGACCACTTCCCCCTACCGTTTGTTGATCAAATTCTAGAAAGGTTGGCGGGTCATTCCCATTTTTGCTTCCTTGATGGCTATTCAGGGTACAATCAAATAGAGATCGCCCATGAAGACCAAGAAAAGACTACATTCACATGTCCATTCGGCACTTTCGCCTATCGACGGATGCTGTTTGGATTATGTATGCCCCTGCCACCTTTCAGCGTTGTATGATGAGTATCTTTTCTGATATGGTGGGTACAATTCTCGAAGTCTTCATGGATGATTTCTCAGTATTTGGTTGTAGCTTTGATGAGTGCCTTGAGCACTTGAAATCTGTGCTGAAAAGATGTGAAGAGAAGAACCTTGTGTTGAATTGGGAGAAGTGTCACTTTATGGTTCAAAAGGGAATTGTACTTGGTCACATCGTTGTACAAAACGGAATCGAGGTGGAAAAAGCGAAAATCGATCTTATCTCTAACCTTCCACCACCCAAGAGCATACGAGATGTGCGGTCCTTTTTGGGACACGCAGGATTTTATAGAAGGTTCATAAAGGACTTCAGTTCACTCTCTCGTCCTTTATGTAACCTACTTCAAAAGGAGAATTCATTCGAGTGGCATGAAGATTGTCAAAATGCCTTTACCACACTTAAAGGTATGTTGACATGTGCCCCCATAATGCAACCACCTGATTGGAGCCTTCCTTTTGAAATTATGTGCGATGCAAGTGACTATGCTATTGGGGCTGTGCTAGGCCAAAGAAAAGAGAAGAAGCCATGTGTTATCTACTATGCGAGTAGAACCTTAAACTCAGCCCAAGCAAACTACATTACTACAGAAAAAGAACTTTTAGCAGTAGTCTTTGCCTTGGATAAGTTTAGGTCCTACTTGATTGGATCCAAGATCATCATATTCACTGACCATGCTGCGCTTAAGTACCTTCTCTTTAAGAAGGATGCTAAACCACGGTTGTTAAGAGGGATCCTTCTACTCCAAGAATTTGACATAGAGATACGTGATAAAAAAGGAGTAGAAAATGTAGTGGCTGACCATCTCTCTCGACTTGTTCTCACCGATTCCCCTGAAACGACCGCAATCAATGACATGTTCCCTGATGAACAACTTTTTAAAGTCTCCTAATTGCCATGGTATGTGGACATTGCTAACTATCTTGCTACAGGTACGATTCCCACACATTGGAAAAAGTAAGATAAGGATAAATTCTTCACTGAGGTGCGAAAATTCTTATGGGATGACCCATACTTATTCAAATATTGTCCCGATCAAATCATAAGGAGATGTGTGCCAGATGATGAACAACAAAGTATTATCTCCTTTTGTCATTCACAGGCATGTGGTGGCCACTTTTCGGCTAAGAAGACCACAACCAAGATTCTGCAATATGGGTTTTATTGGCCCACTATGTTCAAGGACACACATGAGTTTTGCAAAACATGTGAACCGTGTCAGAAATTGGGAGGAATCGCCCGTAGAAATATGATGCCACTCAATCTCTTCTTAATAATTGAAATTTTTTATTGTTGAGGCATTGATTTCATGGGTCCATTGCCATCTTCTTTTGGAAACGTGTATATCTTGCTTGCCGTTGACTATGTGTCCAAATGGGTCGAGGCGATACCATGCCGGAATAATGACCATAAAACAGTCATTCATTTCTTAAAGGAGAATATTCTTTCCTGGTTTAGAACACCTCGAGTCATCATAAGTGATGAAGGGTCTCACTTTTGTAATCGCCCATTTGAAACCTTAATGAAGAAATATGGCGTAACACACAAAGTGAACACTCCCTATCACCCACAAACTAGTGGACAAGCTGAGATATCCAATAGGGAGATCAAACATATTTTGGAGAAAACAGTGAACTCAGATCATAAGGATTGGTCGCTTCGACTTACTGATACACTTTGGGCTTACCGTACCGCTTTTAAAACCCCTATTGGAATGTCTCCCTATAGACTTGTCTATGAGAAGGCTTGTCACTTGCTGATGGAGTTGGAACATAGGCATATTGGGCAATAAAGAAGATGAATTTTGATTCTGACAAGGTAAGCTCGTTGCGCAAACTTCAACTAAATGAACTTGCGAAAATCTAGGAACGAAGCATATGAGAATGCGAGAATTTACAAGGATAAGACGAAGGTGTTCCATGATAAGAACATTCTTCGTAAGACATTCACGATTAATCAAAAAGTCCTTCTGTATAATTCTCGCCTACATTTATTTTCGGGGAAATTGAGATATCGATGGACCGGTCCCTACATTGTGCAAAGTGTCTACCCATATGGGACCGTCGAGTTATTAAATCTAAGGAACGACAACATATTTAAGGTGAATGGTCAGCGATTAAAGCCGTTCTTTGAGAAGTTTCCTTCAGAAGGTATGTCCATACCTCTAATTGATCCTGTGTATCAGGATGATTGATCTCCTAGTTTGATGGAGGTATAAAGTAGTTAGGATTAGGATTTGGTTGCTTTTGTTTATTTTTCATAGGTTCGTTAGAAGGAGGAAGAATTCCACTTTTCACTCTCTCAGGTACTATCATTCCTCACTCCCTTTTATTTTCAAATTGCTCTCATGTTTTGCTCATTGCACATCTTTTACATTGAGGACAATGCAAGATTTGGTTGGGGGGTGTAGGATCACTTCGATGAATCCAGCGTTTTGTAACATTTCGAGCAATGATGGAGAAAATTTTCGATTTCTCTAAAATTCAAAACTCTTTTGTAAAACTTTGTTCTATGCATTCGAGATTATATGAGTATAAGAAGAGGAGATACGAAGTGTATGATGTTGTAAGTCTTGAACTTCTCTTAGCATAATGGTTTTATATGTGAATTCCCCTAATTATGTGATTGATAGAAAATTTGAACACTCTTACACCTAGTTCACATTACACGATTTTCATAGGTTGAAAGGATTATGTGATTTGTGGATTAGCTAGACTTTGATTTAAGGTGTTGAGAAACCAAGCTGGGGTACTTTATCCATCCTTGTCCATGGGAAAATAACGAAAGATATGGATTTCTAAAAATCCTATCTAAATTAAAAGAAAAAGGAAAAGGAATGATGAAATCAGGAATAATAGTAAAATGGTGGAAAATTCCGAGTAGGGCTACTTATTACCAACCGGGGGATGGTCTAACCGAAACCAAAGCCGGAAATGGGATGTAGTGTGAAAGCCGTCGAAAGGACAGTAAGGCAAATTCCTGTCATTAGCTTGATTGTTGCTCTATATACCTTGAGATCTATAGTCTAGTTGATCTAGGAAGAAGATAATCCTGGAAACTCATGAGATGAACTTTCACAATGCACACTAGGTTGAATTTGTTCAAGTTCTTATATTTGTCAAACAATCAGCGGGAATTTTATATGGATACTTATTATGTTTTGAAAGTTTACGGTTTCAACCTCTGTCACCTAATCTTTCTGAATCTTACACTTGTGTGACTTGGGATGTATAGAAGAATGGTTTCTAAAGGAGAGTTGGGTTTAGAGAATGAACCTTGTTTCACGCATGTTTTGCTCAGGACTAGCAAAATGCTGGTTGGGGGGGTGTGTTGAGCTCTTAATTGTGCATATTTTAACCCCAATTCGTCACTCATTATGCAAGGTTTTCATGATCCATAGACTAATCTAATGCATGGATTTGTGATTGTAGGGATGATAGATAGGATGCGTCAATTGAAGACTTAAAGACGCCATTTAAAAGCAAAGAAGATCAAGGGACTAAACGTCAAAGGATGAAAGAAAGAAGTCAGAGAAAAGAAGAAAGAAAGCAGAAGAACATGCTCAAGACCGGTCGTCCATAGCCCAGGACCGGTAGTCCAACCGGTCCGATCACTCAACAAGAGTGGCCCTGTGGTCACAACTCACTGGACTATCCAAGACCGGTCGTGCGACCGGTCGTTCACTGCTCAGAGCGGTCGTGCGACCGGTCCTTCAATTAATTTTCTAGGTTTGAAAATTCTGAAAACTCTCTGGATAGTTTTTCACTTTTGTGACCGGTTGTGCGACCGGTCGTCTGCGTAACTGAGCGTGTTCTACAAGCTCCGGATTTCTCTGCGCACTGTGTAACCTTACGTAAAATCTGAAAGATTCTGACGCTGCGGAGCTTCCCCACTATAAAAGGACACCTAGGGATTGTTCCTAGGATATCTTAGAATGGATTAAGTACGGTGGGAAACGGCGGAAGTGGATTTCGGAGTTCCACAACTCCTCCTAGTTTGTTTGCTATTTTTATGTTTTCCTTAGTTCGTTTCATGTTTCCTTGGATCATGAACGGCTAAACCTCTTAGCTAGGACTAAGAGGTGAAGCTTGTAATGAATCTAAGATGTTTCAATTCGTTTAAGTTGGTTTTAAGTTGGATTTCATGTTTATGAACAATGGTTTGAAGTTTAATTCAAGTTCTAAGTAGTTTTTCTTAGTCTTGTGATGAATCATGGATGTTTGGAAGAAGTGCTTGACTTCTTGATTGTTGTGAACTAATCTAGACCTGTATGATCTGAGGAATCTGAATACACTCTAGATTCATGATCTTCATGTGGGAACTTCCTACCAAAGTTCTATTTTTCTGGATTTCTGAACTATGTGGGACTGTGTATGTGATTTGAATCAAGTTCAAATCATGATCTAGTTTCGTCTTGTGACAGGATTTAATGATGGTTATGATTGTGAACTTAGTCTATTGGAATTGGGACTGACCTATACAATTGAGTATGTTCATCATAGCTTGCATTGAGTGAATCATATACATTGATCTTACATGTGGCAGATTGTTTGGTTTAACTGCTCTATCATCCGGCTAGATAGATCTTAATTTTGATTCTAGTTGAGAAAGTGAGAAACCACAACGAATTGAGCATCAAGGATTGCTGCAAGTGGATCCTTGAACCCCTAGTGACCTTTTTATTAATTGTTATCTTCAGTTTAGTTCAAAGTTACTATTTACATCAATCTTCTCAAAATCTGGTTGTTAGCTTTCCAATAGAAACTATTAGAAGAATTTGTGAATTCCTACATAAGTCCCTGTGGATCGACCTCGGTCTTACCGAGATTATTACTACATCGCAACCCTACACTTGGGGAAGCGAACACCCGGTCAGGTCTAGATTTGTCCAGCAGGTTCGGTAGAAATTCTCCCAATTTCGGACGCCCGACTATATGATGGTCGGGCGCCCGGTGGCCTTCTGATATGAATTCTGAAACCCTCTTTCTTCTGGCCGATCCAGGTATTTCTGATGCGATTCTTTAGGGCTTTTTTCAGTGTCTTCAATGTGGTTCCAAATGACTCTTTTAACAACAAATTCATGACTTCTATCTCTCATTCCTACATACACAAAACACGCATTAGATGGGTCTTTTAAGCATACAAACCATGCGTGTAATGTGATGTAATTGGCTAAAATATGTATAAATTAGAAGCTTAACACTATTCCTACTTTTAGAAAGAGAATCTCCATTAGACTAGGAGATCAATAATCCTGATACACAAGATCCTTTAGAGTGATGGACATATCCTCTGAATCAAACTTCTCAATGAAACGTTTTAAGCATTGTCTGTTCACTTTAAAACATTTACCATTCGATGCATTCTCTATCTCGACAGACCCATGAGGAATTTTTTTTTTTTACAATATATGGGCCGGTCCATCGAGATCTCAATTTTCTCAGAAAAATATGAATTCTGAAATTATACAAGAGTACTTCTGGCCTTCATGGAAAGATTTTTTTGAAAATATGTTTGTCATGGAAGGCTTTCATCCTATTCTTGTAAATTCTCGATCTCTCATAGGCATCGTTTTAGATCTAATCAAGCTCCTTTAATTGGAATTTGCGAAGTGAGCTCACTTTGTCAACGTTGAAGTCCAATGCCCGAATTGCTCAATAAGCTTTGTGTTCAAGCTCCACGGGCAAGTAGCAAGCTTTCCCATAGACACGTCTATAGGGAGACATTCCGATTGGGGTCTTGTAAGCCGTACGGTGAGTCCAAAGAGCATCGACTAATCTCAGCGACCAATCTTTACGATCCAGTCTCATTGTCTTATCCAAAATTTATTTGATTTTTCGATTGAAAATTTTATCTTGCCCACTTATCTGTGGATGGTATGGGGTACTCACTTTATGCGATATGCCATATTTCTTCATTAAGGCTTCAAAATGCCTATTGTAAAAGTGAGAGCCACCATCACTTGTGATGCTTCTAAGCATTCCAAATCTAGATAAAATATTTTCCTTGAGGAACCGTAGAACTATTCGGTGATCATTAGTTCTACATGGAATTGCCTCGACCCACTTAGACACATAGTCTACGGTGCGCAATATGTAAACATATCCAAAAGATGAGGGGAATGGTCCCATAAAATCGATGCCCCAACAATCAAAGACTTTCAGATGTTGAATTGGGTTGAGAGGCATCATATTCCTATGGGACAATCCTCCTAGCTTTTGACAGTGCTCAAATGATATGTAAAACTCATGGGTGTCTCTAAATATGGTAAGCCAATAAAAACCATACTGCAGAATTTTCGCAGTGGTTTTCTTGGGGAAAAATAACCACCACACGCTTGACTATGACAAAATGAGATGACAGAATTTTGTTCGTCATCAGGGACACATCTCCTTATTATTTGATATGGGCAATATTTAAAGAGTAAAGGTTCATCCCAAAAAAATCTGCGCACTTCCCTTAGAAATTTTCTTTTATCTTGCACAGTCCAATGAGTCGGCATCGCACCTATGGAAAGATAGTTCTTTATATTAGCGTATCATGGTGGATGCATAGCAACAAAGAGTTTCTCATCAGGGAATGAATCCTCAATAGGTGACTCGTCAATGGAATTAGGCAAGACTAGGCGGGATAGATGATCCGCCACCACATTCTCTACTCCCTTTTTATCTTTGATCTCTAAGTCAAATTCTTGAAGAAGTGAGATCCATCTAAGCAAACGGGGCTTAGCATCCTTCTTAGAAAGAAGATGTTTCAACGCCGCATGATCCGTATAGATAATGACCTTAGATCTTATTATGTAAGGCCTGAATTTGTCCAAAGTAAAAAAAAAAAAAAAACGGCTAGGAGCTCCTTCTCCATAGCCGAGTAATTGACTTGGGCATGATTCAAGGTCCTACTCGCGTAGTAAATAACATGGGGCTTCTTGTCTTTCCTTTGTCCTAACACCGCCCCAATAGCATCATCGCTCGCATTACACATCAACTCGAAAGGAATGGACCAATCTGGTGGTTGTATGATAGGTACAGCTGTCAACATGTCCTTTAGCTTTGAAAAAGCTAATTGACATTCGGCACTCCACTCGAATTAGTTGTCCTTTTGGAGAAGATTGCATAAAGCCTAGAACTTTGGCTGAAATCTTTTATAAATCTTCGATAAAACCCGGCGCGTTCAAGAAAGGACTGCACATCGCATATGCTTTTAGGTGTTGGTAGATTGGCGATGATATCAATTTTGGCTCGATATACCTCTATTCCATTGGACGAGATGATATGTCCAATGACTATTCTTCTTTATACCATAAAATGACACTTCTCCCAGTTTAATACAAGATTCTTCTCCTGACACCTAGTCAAGACCAATCTCAAGTGGTCGAGACACTCATCAAAAGTACAACTGTTTACGTCGAATTTTGTAACAGGATCCTTCGGAAGGTTCACTTTCCCCACAGGCGAATTTTCTCCTTGGACCTGAAAGGGGACAGAAAAATAACTAAGGGTGGTCGGCGTCCAGCCGTTGGCCCTCCGATGCCTAAGTTAGATAGGGTAAGGAAGGAAAACCAATAAACAACGGAGATTAGGGATTGAATATTGTGTACCTCTTATTGATAAAACCATCCATTTATATAGACTCGAATGTCCCACTCTGTTACGTTAAGACGCCGAAATCATCTACTGATTCCATGGGATAGGATGTTTATCCTACTTATCATCGGAACAACCTAATCCAATTAGTCACCCGGTCAACTACATTCCTTGATAATGATCCCTTGAGACTCGGAGCTATAACGAAGATAAGCCCAAAATCGGCCTATACGGGTTGCTGGTACTAAAGGATGAAGGACGTCATCGCTGATCATCAATAAAAGCTACTTGCACGATGGAAGATGCTCGCGAGACCAGGTGCTCGCATATTGAGATGTAACTCATTTTAACGACTTGCGAGAAGGACTGCTCGCGGGTCGAGAAGGAAATTTCCTGCCTCGTAATATCCGACTATCGACCATAAGAGCTCGAAGCCTTGATAATTGTGCTCCGTATTTATCCAATCTGCGAGCCTCGAGCAGATGATCTCGAGAGTTGAATAAATGTACTCGCAGAATTAGGACATCGTGAGAATATCGAGCCGTGAATAGCTGATCTCCGCTATTTTGACTATAACAGATGCCCCCCAAGTCCTTACCGCCAAGAATTCTAAGGGAAGGACTTACTTGCTGTCATGCGTAGCTGCCTGCTACCTTTATTGAGTAAGAAGCCGTACATGATTGGGCTGGAATTAATGAGCGCCAGCCTTACGCAGCCTTTCCGCAGTCAGGAAATGAAGAGACGCTCGCCACGTGTCTAGAAAATTAATGGGCGTGCCTGCTCGACTGCCGTGCCGAACGAAAGGCAGCCACGTGTCACCGTATACGGTGGAAGGATTGCCTATGAATATACGGAGTCCGCCATATCTCCAGATTTTCACAGAAGTTTTCGAAAAGAAATTCTTCCTTCAGTCATCTTCCTCAGTGATTTTCTGGTGTCCTTCCCTAATGTCCTTCTCCCTCCCTCTCTCATACTTGGTATATCCTTTTTCTTTCTTTTTTTTTCTTAAATACTCTCATGGCTGGAGATTCTGATGAGACCACCGTCCCCTTGCGAGATACTACCCCGGAATCCTCTGCCTCCAGTAACGTGAGGGTTCCGGCAGGTAGATACACGGCGGCTGGGTATCCCTCCATTTTATCGGAGGACCAAATGCTTGAGCTACGGGAGAGATATTTAATCCTCGACTCAATCGCTCTCTGGCTACCCGGAGATGGAGAGACACCGGATTCCCCTCCCCCGGGGTGTGTGGCCTTCTATGAGTACCAGCTCATTTTGGGGGTACGCCTTCCTCTCCATCCCTTCGTCCGCGATGTTCTCCGATGCTATAAGATTGCCCCCGGGCAACTCATTGTGAATGGATGGAGGGTGGTTCTGACCTCATTCGCCCTCTGGGCTCAGGCCGGCAACGGGGAGCTCACAGCTGAGGAGTTCCTCCGTATGTTCCGTTTGAAGAAGGCACCCTCCAGCGAAGGTTGGTACTACCTGTGCTATTGGCACAGGGACAATTTCGTGCTGGGGAAGCCCTCTTCGAATTATCCCGGCTGGAGGAAACGCTGGTTCTACGCTTCCGGGAACTGGGAGTCTGCTTCCTCCAGGGGCCCAGGAGTGAATCATATTTTCTGTGAAGGTAGGCACAGTTCCACACTGTACGTTTTTCTCCAGTCAGACTTAGGGTTTGTAAGTTTGTTTTTTAACTCCTGTTTGTGCTCGCAGGTATCCCGGCTTTGACGAAGCCAAATTTAAAGGGAGGAATTCACGAGAAGATCGTGAAAGTATACAAGCTGCCTGCTCGCGACAGGCATATCGAAGCTTGCCTATCCTCCTCGCGACTCGCGGCTGCTGGGCTAATACCCAACGAGGAGATCGAAATGACGAAAGCCGGAGAGAAGAGGGGTCTGCTACCTCGACTCAAAGGCACGAACCCGAAGAGGCAGAAGAAAACATCTGCCGATCCTTCTCAACCATCCACCTGTAAGGGTACCGACCAGTCCACCTATCTCGCGAGCACGGTGGGGGCGCCAGCAGCTCCTGTGCCTGTCATTTCCTCACTGGTGGTCGCTGTTAGTGCACTTCTCCGTGGCATACTAGTGCACCTTGTTTGTCAATCACTTACAGCTAGTGAGTCTTGTGTCGGTTGAGCCCAAAGAAGACGAAGAACGAAGACTCAAGACGTCCAGCCGCATCAAGGAAGAAGATTCAGGTAAATGAGATGCCTTGATGCCTTAACCTCGACCAAAACCTATCCCCTTTGTATCCTTGATGTCCTTGACCATAATTAGAACCCTTTAGGCATCATTGATAGGCCCTAGGTGTCCCATTTGATCAACCCAACCTTGGCCTAAAACACCAAGCTGAAACATGTTGTGTTCAGCTCATTTGAAGGGAGAACCAGGCTGGTCCGACCGGTCATGACCGGTCGGCCAGCAGCCTTGCTGCTTGCTTCAAAGGCCTGCCGACCGGTCATGACTGGTCGGCCTTCACACATGAAAGGCGGGGACTCAGCAAGCATGGCCGACCGGTCATGACCGGTCGGCCTGGATGTCTCATGTGTCCAGCAAGAGTGGCCGACCGGTCATGACCGGTCGGCCTGATGTTTTCAGGGCTGTCCAGCAAGGTGGTCCGACCGGTCATGACCGGTCGGCCAGTGTATTTGGCCTATGCTTGTGGCTTCTTGCAGCAGGGGACTCCGACCGGTCGTGACCGATCGGGTCAGGTCGTTTATGACCGTTTTCTGCCCGTTTTAGAGCCGTTGGAGCCCTCTTTTCTATATATATGGTGCTCCATTCTTGGGCAACGTGAGAGAGGTTTTAGAGAGCCCATTCCATACTCATCTTATACATCATCTGGGGCCTCAAAGAGGAGGTTTTCAAGTCATATCCCTTGTGTTTCAAACACAAGTATGGGCATTCAAATGCTATCAAGAGATGACTTGATTCCTCTCTCAAATCTAGAGGTGTGACACTATTCCACATAGGTATATCCTTTGTCCAAGACCTCTAGAAGACTCTCTAGGTGAATCTCCTAGTTGGAACAACCTACACATCCCATGTATGAGATTCACCCATCCTCCTAGCACCTTGGGCATTTCAAGGCATCGCATGCAAGGTGTTTGATCGAATGTGGCTGAGGCATTGGCAACGCAACGGCGGCACGATCGAGGGAGCAAAGGGAAGCTGATTGAAGCACTGGAGAGCAAAAATCAAGCAACCCAATATGGCGCTAAACAAGGGGCTCATCCGACAAGTAGGTTGTCTTATTTGAGAGTCCATTTTAGAGTTTGTTTGTCAACTCGTCGTAGGGACGTTAGCCGTTCCTTGGCCCGTCAGCCGGGCCTAAACTAAGTCTCCAAGGGGGAGCCTCCGACACGGGAGTAAACGTGCGATTAGGTTGAGAGTTAGCCTATGTCTAAAACTCCGGATACGGTTGAGAGGTGAACCGATAAAACCTCCGTGTAAAGGTTGAGAGGTGAACCTCATTTAAAACCTCCGATAGTGAATGCCGGTGTGCTCAAAGGGGTTGAGTACTTGAACCGGGAGTGGAGTAGACACGTAGTCGAACCACTATACATCCTTATGTTTGTGATTGTTATTGAGCACATTGATATCTTTGCATTGTTAGTTTAATTGCTTAATTATGAATGATTGATATGAATGCATGCTAGGCACCTTATAGGCATCCCCACACAAGATGTACCTTCACTACTTGTGTAGACTTGAGCTCATTGATCCACTCTCATAAGTCTACACAAGATGCATAGGTTAGGAGCTTGATTAGTTGTATCATTTACTTCCTATGCATGCTTAGACTAGGTTTGTTTATTGCTTATCCTCTTGCTAGTCTTTTGATTGGACCCACCAAGGCTTGGAAGCCGAGGTGTTCTTGCTTACAACGCTTATTTTGTTGAATTGTATTAGTAGACGAAAAGATTTTCAAAAAGGTCCTATTCACCCCCCCTCTAGGTCCATAGCCATATCTCCAAGTGTCTCTACAAGCGGTGAAACCACAATTTCAATTGGTATCAGAGAGGGTTCCTCTTTAAGGGCTTAATTGCCTAGAGGTAGATCCTAAAGAGAAACTTGAAAATATGTCTAGAGAGGATTCTTCATCCATCTCTAAGCCTCCTTTCTTTGATGGGTCAAATTATCCATATTGTAAAGCCCGAATGCGCATCTTCTTGGAATCCATTGATTCGGATGTGAGGGACATGGTTGATTTTGGATATGAACCCCCAATGGTAACTATTTCTAAGGAAGGTGAGCCGGATGTTCTCAGGCCAAAAGAAAAGGCATTATGGACTGCTCATGAAAAAGCTCAACGTATTAATAATGCCAAAGGCCTGAATGCCATATTTTGTTCAGTATCGAGAGAAGAATTTGGTCGAATCCAAAACTGCACTACCAGTAAACAAGCATGGGATATTCTTGAAGTTACCCATGAAGGAACAAATGTTGTTAAAAATTCTAAACTCCAGCGCCTCTCCACTCTATTTGAAAATATTACTATGGAGGAGGATGAAACGTTTACTGAATTTTATACCAAACTGAACAAAATCACAAATGATATGTGGGGCTTAGGGGATCTGGTTCCGGAACATAGGCTTTGTAGGAAAATTCTGAGATCTCTTCCGGATCGGTTCTCTTCTAAAGTCACCACCATTGAAGAGTGTAGGGATCTTAATACAATGAAAGTTGAAGAACTCATAGGTTCCCTACAAACCTTTGAGCTAGGCTTTAAAGCCCCCTCTAGAAGGAAAAACATCGCCTTCAAATCCTCTCACAGACACAAGAAAATCAAAAGTGAGACGGAGGATGATAGCGATGATGAGGATGATGAGGAAGAAAAATTGAACAAAAAATTCAAGAGATTCCTCAAATTTGATAGAGGGAATAGCCGTGACAAGAAGGACAAGAAGGGTGATAAACGTACAGGAAAATCATCCATACCTTCTTCCGTCCGTTGTTACGGTTGCGGTCGTCGTGGCCATATTGCCCCGGAATGTCCGGAAGGGCCTAAACCAAAAGGTAAAAAGGCAATGGCTGCCACTTGGGATGATACGGAGGAGTCCGAATCTGATGATGAGAGCCAACATAATGATCTTGCTCTCTCGGCCTCCATCACGATCCCTTTACCAGACTATCAAGGAGGGGATCCCAACCGCTATCCCTTCTAGAAAGAGAAGGTATTCTCAACCCCTCACCTCATGCTACATTCTATGAGGGTGTTGAGGAATCTTGCTACCCTTTGGCTTTTTAATCTCATCATGGTAAGAGAGGGTAGCTAGTTATGCTCTTATTGGAAAATCTGAGGATTTCAGCCTCATTTCTGTGTATATGGGCAAATCAGAGGATTCAAGCCTCATTCGCCCAAATTTTGATGATTTAGCTTTGCTTTTATTGATACATTTGCTTGCTAGATTGTCATCCTGCTTAGATTAGCTAATCATCTTGAGTTTTATGCTTCATATATGCTAATCTTTGCTTAGTATTGGTCTTGATATACCACTAGGGGAGGTTGGTTGATTGGGCTATAAGCCCTTTGTGCTTCATTGCAAATGTATGTCCTTGACCAATATTGCATGATTACCTAAGCTTAGATAGTTATATCTTCCTGTTAATCATGTTTTTCTTAGCTTGCTCCATGTATTTATGATTCATGCACCCTACACTCTCCTTTTAGCATGTGCTTATAGTTATAACTGCGACACACTATCTCCTCTTACCTTAACTTCATTGGTATATCATTAAGGGGGAGAGAATAGTTTGTCAATTGCTCACAAAAAGGGGGAGAAAGATCAAATCCCACCAAAACTAGTTTGCTATGTTTTGTGATGCAGGGATTGACAGGTTGTGGGGGAGCAAACTGAAGCGGAGCAGCATGGTTTAGACATGTCAAGAGTCCTGTAATTTATGCTTTATCATTGTAATATCTTGAACATGTAATTTGTTTTGGTAGGTTAAGTTTTTGTAAGTAATTGACAAAGGGGGAGATTGTTAGTGCACTTCTCCGTGGCATACTAGTGCACCTTGTTTGTCAATCACTTACAGCTAGTGAGTCTTGTGTCGGTTGAGCCCAAAGAAGACGAAGAACGAAGACTCAAGACGTCCAGCCGCATCAAGGAAGAAGATTCAGGTAAATGAGATGCCTTGATGCCTTAACCTCGACCAAAACCTATCCCCTTTGTATCCTTGATGTCCTTGACCATAATTAGAACCCTTTAGGCATCATTGATAGGCCCTAGGTGTCCCATTTGATCAACCCAACCTTGGCCTAAAACACCAAGCTGAAACATGTTGTGTTCAACTCATTTGAAGGGAGAACCAGGCTGGTCCGACCGGTCATGACCGGTCGGCCAGCAGCCTTGCTGCTTGCTTCAAAGGCCTGCCGACCGGTCATGACCGGTCGGCCTTCACACATGAAAGGTGGGGACTCAGCAAGCATGGCCGACCGGTCATGACCGGTCGGCCTGGATGTCTCATGTGTCCAGCAAGAGTGGCCGACCGGTCATGACCGGTCGGCCTGATGTTTTCAGGGCTGTCCAGCAAGGTGGTCCGACCGGTCATGACCGGTCGGCCAGTGTATTTGGCCTATGCTTGTGGCTTCTTGCAGCAGGGGACTCCGACCGGTCGTGACCGGTCGGGTCAGGTCGTTTATGACCGTTTTCTGCCCGTTTTAGAGCCGTTGGAGCCCTCTTTTCTATATATATGGTGCTCCATTCTTGGGCAACGTGAGAGAGGTTTTAGAGAGCCCATTCCATACTCATCTTATACATCATCTGGGGCCTCAAAGAGGAGGTTTTCAAGTCATATCCCTTGTGTTTCAAACACAAGTATGGGCATTCAAATGCTATCAAGAGATGACTTGATTCCTCTCTCAAATCTAGAGGTGTGACACTATTCCACATAGGTATATCCTTTGTCCAAGACCTCTAGAAGACTCTCTAGGTGAATCTCCTAGTTGGAACAACCTACACATCCCATGTATGAGATTCACCCATCCTCCTAGCACCTTGGGCATTTCAAGGCATCGCATGCAAGGTGTTTGATCGAATGTGGCTGAGGCATTGGCAACGCAACGGCGGCACGATCGAGGGAGCAAAGGGAAGCTGATTGAAGCACGGGAGAGCAAAAATCAAGCAACCCAATATGGCGCTAAACAAGGGGCTCATCCGACAAGTAGGTTGTCTTATTTGAGAGTCCATTTTAGAGTTTGTTTGTCAACTCGTCGTAGGGACGTTAGCCGTTCCTTGGCCCGTCAGCCGGGCCTAAACTAAGTCTCCAAGGGGGAGCCTCCGACACGGGAGTAAACGTGCGATTAGGTTGAGAGTTAGCCTATGTCTAAAACTCTGGATACGGTTGAGAGGTGAACCGATAAAACCTCCGTGTAAAGGTTGAGAGGTGAACCTCATTTAAAACCTCCGATAGTGAATGCCGGTGTGCTCAAAGGGGTTGAGTACTTGAACCGGGAGTGGAGTAGACACGTAGTCGAACCACTATACATCCTTGTGTTTGTGATTGTTATTGAGCACATTGATATCTTTGCATTGTTAGTTTAATTGCTTAATTATGAATGATTGATATGAATGCATGCTAGGCACCTTATAGGCATCCCCACACAAGATGTACCTTCACTACTTGTGTAGACTTGAGCTCATTGATCCACTCTCATAAGTCTACACAAGATGCATAGGTTAGGAGCTTGATTAGTTGTATCATTTACTTCCTATGCATGCTTAGACTAGGTTTGTTTATTGCTTATCCTCTTGCTAGTCTTTTGATTGGACCCACCAAGGCTTGGAAGCCGAGGTGTTCTTGCTTACAACGCTTATTTTGTTGAATTGTATTAGTAGACGAAAAGATTTTCAAAAAGGTCCTATTCACCCCCCCTCTAGGTCCATAGCCATATCTCCAAGTGTCTCTACAAGCGGTGAAACCGCAATTTCAGTCGCACCCGGACCACTAGTGATTAATATCACTGACAACTCCCCGAGGGATGATGGAGCAGGATCCAGCTGCCCCCCAGCCGAAGAAACTCGCTAGCCGACAGGACATCGGGAGTCGGCTCCTGTTCACGAGGTGGCTCCTACTGGCGAGGTGGCTCCTGCTGGGGAGTCGGCTGCCGCCCCCGTCACGAGCACAGCGGGGCTGGTCGTTGCCCAGCCGTCTGGCAGTGGATCCTTCACTGTCCCTCGCCACCTTCATCCTATATGCAAGTTTCTTTTTGACAACATCTCCCCCCAAACCTTCGGCGCCCTCCCCGAGCCAAGCCCTGAGAACCTCTTCCTCGAGGCGGGAGTGAGAATGGTTCAGGTAACATGGTTTTCTGATGTTTGTCTAACTTGCTATTCTCTTATTTCTAAGTATTTATCTCATTATCTTCCATTCTGCAGGGCTTGGACCTCATCTTGCAGACGAGGCATGATATTGTTGCCGCCCGTCGCGTGATTGATGAGGCGGACGGGAAGAGGATCGCTTTGGAGAAGGCGGTCCAGGGAAGGGATCAGCTCCTCAAGTCCCGCGAGGCGCTGATCTCGAAGAGAGATGAGGAGAAGAAGATCCTCATAGAGAAAGTCCAAGTCCTGATCGATAGGTATCAGGCTCTGGACTCCAACTTCGCCAAGGTCGCAGAGTTGAAGGAGAAAGCAGAGAGAGAGAGAGAGGGAGATCTTCCGTCAAGACAAGATCTCACTGGAGGAGCGGCTCGCGGAGGCCAGGTCGCAGCTCAAGGAAGTCAACGAGAGTCTGGATAAAGAGCGCTCCACTCTCGCGTAGCTTAAGGACGACTCGATCCTTTGGGACGAGGAGAGGGTCGCCCTTGTCAAAATGCTCTCTGAAGAAGGAACTCGGGCCATCACCGAGTTTCGAACTTCGCAGTTGTATGACGAAGAAAGATACGTGTCATACGATGTTGGTCGCGACTTCGCACTGAGAGTGGTGCATCGGATGATCCCATCTTTCGACATGGGAGAATTTGAACGGGTCGCGACCATCATAAATGCAGAAGAGCAAGCAGCTACCGAGAACGAGGTGACCGAAGTCACTCAAGTTGGAGGGGTTCCCGATGTGGGCCCTGAAGTCGAGAGTGCGGCTCCTCCTCCAAGAGATTAATTTTCCTCTCTTGTATCTTTTGTACTGTGATCAAATTTTTGTAAACAATTACTCATTAATGAAAAAGAAACACCTTTTGATGATGATGTTTGTCCTTTGCTTGTTTTTGCTTTGTTTCTGCTTTCATTATGCTTTAGACGCCTTCATATTTAAGTCAGCAGTAATGATCTATATTTAATCCGGAGGGTCGTGATGACAATGCCCTCGTGGAGATAGACTGATCCATCGATTGAGACTTTAATTCTACCAAGGGTAGGTATTCAATCCGCGGGGTCATGGTGACCATACCCTCGTGGAGAGAGACTAATCTATCGATTAAAACTTTAATTCTACCATGGGTAGAAGATTGGTCAAGAGAACACATATGTTCTCTTCAGGGCTATTTTTGATCCATAAAATGGAAAAACGACCAACAAGGATGATTTTAACCCTACCAAAGGTAGGCAATTGGCCAAGAGAATGTATGTATTCTCTTCGGGGCTATTCGAGTCCAAGTAAATGGAGTAGCGACCAAAAGATGGTTTGAACTCTACCAAAGGTAGGCAATTGGCCAAGAGAATGTATGTATTCTCTTCGGGGCTATTCGAGTCCAAGTAAATGGAGTAGCGACCAAAAGATTTCTTTCGTCCTTTGTTATTTGAACGTGTTAAGAGATACATCGAATCAAAGGAAATATTGTAACAAGTGTTCCACGTGCCAAGGGCGACGTATAGGTCTTCCTTGCATATCTTCAAGATAGTAAGTGCCGGGTCGCACAATTTTAACGACTCGATACGGGCCTTCCCAATTTGGATCAAGCGACCGAGCAGGAACCCCGAGGTTTTGTCTGAGGATTAAGTCACCGAGCTGGAAAGATCTAGGTCGAACTTTAGCATTTCGGTAGTGAGCAATACGTTGTTGATATGCGGCTGCTCGCATCTGGGAGGCATTTCTCCGTTCTTTCAAGAGATCGAGATGAAGTCGAAGACTTTCCTGGTTACACGCGAGGTCATACTACTCGATTCGATACGAGGGTACTTGAATTTCAACTGGTACTACTGCATCTGCACCAAATGATAAAGAGAAAGGAGTTTCGCCTGTTGATGTACGAGTTGTAGTTCTATATGCCCATAATATTTCTGGCAGAAGTTTTGGCCATATACCTTTACATTCACCAAGCTTGGTCTTTAGGTGGTGCTTAATGATTGTATTCACTGCCTCAACTTGCCCATTTGCCTGAGGATGATACGGAGAGGTGCAGATGTTGCGTATCTTCCACTTTTCACAAAATTCATCGAAAGCTGCGTTGTCGAATTGGGTTCCGTTGTCGGTGATAATAGTGTGGGGGAGTCCATAACGGCATATGATATTTCTCCATATGAACTTAGTAGTTTGTTTCTCAGTGATTTTGGCTAATGGTTCTGCCTCGACCCATTTAGTGAAATAATCGACCCCCACTATCGCGAACCTATTTTGTCCTTTTCCAGTAGGCAAGGGCCCGATGATATCGACCCCCCATTGCGCGAAAGGCCAAGGGCTATCTACTGGAGTCATTTGCTCGGACGGTACATGAGGTATAGGAGAGTATCGCTGGCACTTGTCACATTTTTTGAAGAATTCAATTGCGTCTGCCTTCATAGTGGGCCAATAGTATCCTTGCCTCATCGCCTTATATGCTAAGGATCGCCCCCTTGGGTGGTTACCACATGCCCCCTGGTGTATTTCATCTAGAACACGATGTGCTTCTTCTGGGTGAAGACACCTTAAATAAGGCAGGGAAAAACTCTTACGTAACAACATTCCATCTTGTAAGGTGTACTTGGCAGCTCGATGACGAATTTTTCGTGCGGTTTTCTTGTCGTCTGGAAGAACTCCATCTCTAAGATAAAGAGTGATGGGATCCATCCAACATGGAGACGGATGTATCTCAACCACCTGCTCGAGAGTTGCTTGGTCGATACTCGAGTTTTGAAGATACTCGATAGGAATCGAATATGATAACTCAGATTCTGGTGCAGAGGCGAGTTTTGCCAACGAATCAGTGAGTTTATTCTCCTCGCGGGGAATGTGAATTATTTCATAATTCTTCAATTTTGCAAGCAGAATGAGCACTCGAGATTTATATAAGGCCATCCTTTCTTCTTTTGCTTCGAATTCGCCAAGTACTTGATTGACTATGAGCTGAGAATCACTGTGAATGAGTAGATTTTGAATTGAAAAGACGTTTGCCAGTTCAAGACCAACGATCAAGGCCTCATATTCTGCTTCATTATTTGAGATGCGAGAATCGAAACGTAAAGTGTATTGAAAATGCGACCTGTCTGGGGCGACTAGAATAAGGCCTGCTCCACTACCAGTGGCCCGTGAGGACCCATCCACGAAGAGTGACCAGGAAGGCTGGTCACTGATCGCGGTATTTTCATCGGAAGAAGAATATGTGAATTCGGCGATAAAGTCAGCTACGGCCTGGCCCTTGATTGCAGTCCTGGGGCAGAACGATATGTCGTGCTCGCTGAGCTCGACCGCCCATTTAGTTAATTGTCCGGAAGCCTCAGGTTTTTGAAGGATCTGCCGTAGCGGATGATTCGTTGGTACTAAAATAGCGTGGGCTTGAAAGTATGGTCGCAGCTTTCGAGCTGCCGTGACCAAAGCCAAAGCTAGCTTTTCCATATCAGAATACCGAGTTTCAGCGTCTACCATTGCTCGACTGATATAATAAATGGGCCTTTGTATCCCAGAATCTTCTCTTATTAAAGCGGCGCTAACGGCCGTGGAGGATACAGATAAATAAAGGATGAGTTGTTCGTGTAGCACAGGTTTAGATAAAATAGGGGTTGTACTCATATATTGTTTCAGTTGTTGAAAAGCTTCTTCGCACTGTGATGTCCACTCCCAATTAGACTTGGCTGTGGTACGGAGGAGCTTGAAGAAGGGTAAGCACTTGTCAGATGCTTGCGAGATGAACCTATTCAACGATGCGATGCGACCAGCCAGACGTTGGACGTCCTTAAGAGTGGTCGGGGATTTCATCTCTATCAGTGCTTTTATTTTTTCAGGATTCGCCTCAATTCCTCACTGGTCGACCATAAATCCAAGAAATTTTCCAGCAGACACTCCGAACGCGCATTTTTCTGGGTTAAGCTTCATTTGATATTTCCTCATCAGGTTGAAGGCTTCTCGAAGATATGAAAGGTGATCGTCTTCTATGACACTTTTCACGAGCATATCATCCACATATACTTCCATATTCCTACCAATTTGCGCGGCGAATATCTTGTTGATGAGACGCTGATAGGTGGCCCCTGCATTCTTAAGAGCAAACGGCATTACCTGGTAACAATATAGACCTCGGTCAGTGATGAAGGCAGTATGCTGGCTATCAGGCGGATGCATCATGATCTGGTTATACCCAGAATAAGCGTCTATAAAACTGAGCAGAGCATGCCCAGTTGTTGAATCAACCAACTGGTCGATTCGCGGGGTCGGGAAGCTATCTTTGGGGTACGCTTTGTTCAGATCTGAATAATCGACGCACATTCTCCATTTGCCATTGGATTTTCGAACGAGAACTACATTCGCGACCCATTCTGGGTAGTCAGCTTCTTTTATGAAATTGAGCATAAGCAGCTTCTCGACTTCGGCCTTGATCGCCATTTGCCTTTCTGCAGTGAAGGCACGTCGGCGTTGGTGGATGGGTTTCTACTTTGGGTCGATGTTCAGACGGTGTGCGGTGACACTAGGGTCAATGCCAGGCATGTCTCGGTGAGACCAGGTAAACACATCTTGATATTCAGTGAGGAGGCAGATCAAATCTGCTCGAATGGCATTTCTCAAAGAGGATCCCACACAAACAACTTTGGATGGGTCATCTTCATTCAAGCGAATCGATACTGTCTCTTCCCCGAGAGTTCCTGATTGGAGAGGATCCTCTCTTGGGTCCAGTGAGGTATCCGCTGGGGAGTTGGATGAATCTTGTGCCACCATCATAACTGGCGTCGATTGTGCTTTCTTCCGATCTTGTAAGGCTATCTCATAACAGGACCGAGCCTCTTTCTGGTTCCCTCGTACGACCCCAACGCCACTCGATGTAGGAAATTTGACGCACAAATATAAAGGATGTAAAGCTGCCCCAACCTTATTAAGAGATGGCCGCCCCAAAATGACGTTGTATGCTGATTTTCGGTCCACCACGAGGAAATTTATGAAGATAGTCGTCTTCGCTGGACTCTCCCCAAAGGTGACCGGAAGGTCAATGCTTCCTTCAGGCGTCACCACCTCGCCCCCGAAACCGATGAGGGGAGTTGAGACTGGCTTGAGTAGGCTTCTTGTAAGTGCCATTTTGTTGAAAGCCTCCAGGTATAGAATATCAGCAGAACTACCTGTATCCACCATAATACGATGAGTCAAATAATTAGATACCTTTAGTGCGACCACGATGGAGTCTTCGTGAGGAAAGTAAATTCCCTCAGCATCTTCGAGGGAGAAGGAAATTGGAGGATGACTGGTTTTTGATGCGTTGGGTGTCTGTTCCAGCCAATAAATATGCTGGGGCTTCTTGGACGCCTTACGAGCGTATGCTTTTCTTGAAGCTCGAGAATCTCCCTCGCAAGCACGTCCCCCGGCGATGGTCTGTATCTCCCCGGTGGGCTCAGAGTTTTCTTGCGGAGTATGTCGATGAGGTGATTTCTTCCGTTGTTGCGAGGCTTCCCCCCTCTTTGGCTAGCGACCTTGCCGGACAACATAATCTTGAAGATGACCTTTTCGAATAAGAGCCTCGATGTGGTCACGCAAAGTTATACAGTCTTGGGTAGTGCGCCCATGATCTTTATGAAAATAACAAAACTTGCTCTTGTCTCTTTTCTCAGGGTCAGATTTTATTTTTGCGGGCCATTTCACATATGGTTTATGCTTAATCTCCATTAGCACCTTTTCTGGAGGCCGATTAAGGGGGTGTAGTTACGGTACTTACCAGAGTAAACTTTCATGGGAGAGCGATCTTGCCGATCGTGCCTATACTTCTTATCCGAAGAAGAAACCTCCTCCGGCTTGCGTTTCTTGCCTTGTATACCATGACGTGCTAATGCTACCTCTTCTGCATTGATATATTTCTTAGCTTTAGCTTGGAATTCTGTCATAGTTTTGGGAGGATTCTTATCCAAAGCGAATCTGAATTTTTCGCTAGTGATCCCAGCTATTAGGGCGGTGAGGCCTTTTTCCTCGGTATAACCTTCAGTTTGGATGCTTCGCTTGTGAACCGCACTGTAAACTCCTTTATTGTTTCCCCATGCTACTGTTTCAAATCCATTAGGTGAGACGCCGGTTTTTTGGTACGGATGCTTCCCATAAATTGGGAGAGGAACAGCTCCGATAGCTGTGAAAAGGAACCGATAGATCGAGGTTTTAACCCCCGGAACCAAGTACAGGCTGCTTCCTTCAAGGTTAGGGAAAAGGCCCTACACATGATTTTCGATCCATGTCCCTCCAGCTCCATAAGAGACCTATAAGTTTCCAGATGTTCGAGAGGATCGCTAGTACCTGTATATGGGATGATGACGGGTGTACGATACTTTCTCGGTAGAGGTGCTTCCATGACTTCGCTGGTGAAAGGGGACTCGGATCGATGTATCGATGCCATAGTGGCTGATGGTCGATTCGCCTGATATCGTTGCTCCATGTCATCAAAACGATCATGGATTTTCTTGAGGTCTCCTTCCCATGGTAAAGTATAACCTGAAGCTTCGACGGTGGACCCATGAGATTGTTGTTGGCGGGAAGCACTGGAATGTACAGAATGTGGAGATAGTACGGGGGGTTGGTGGCCGATGGGCACTTGGTTCGATGGAGGATGATTTGGTTGGACCTGTGGTTCGTCCACAGAGTGTCTGGAAGCCATTGGTATGGGCTGCGCCGGTAACCCCCAGGAAGGTAGCTTCTGAGGCTCCAGGAAATGCTGATCAGTCGGTTAGACAGGGCTTGAAAACCAGCATTGAGAGTTAGAAGTGTGTTTCCTAAGAAACGCATGACATCTTCTTGACTTCCGGGAGCCTCAAATAACAGGTTTTGTGACGGCACGCTAGGATCCCCTTGAGGGATGCCCGTCGAAGTGGCTGGAGGGATGGGTACTAGTTCTGTAACTTCAGGTGGAGGTAACGTCTGTCTTGATGTAGAAGGATGAACAGTCTTTTTAGGAGGCATGGTGGAAGGATTTTGATCGGTGGAAAAAATGATTGACTGTGATGATCAAATCGTTCCCACAGACGGCGCCAAACTGTTTACGTCGAATTTTGTAACAGGATCCTCCGGAAGGTTCACCTTCCCCACAGGCGAATTTTCTCCTTGGACCTAAAAGGGGATAGAAAAATAACTAAGGGTGGCCGGCGTCCAACCGTTGGCCCTCCGATGCCTAAGTTAGATAGGGTAAGGAAGGAAAACCAATAAACAACGGAGATTAGGGATTGAATATTGTGTACCTCTTATTGATAAAATCATCCATTTATATAGACTCGAATGTCCCACTCTGTTACGTTAAGACGCCGAGATCATCTACTGATTCCATGGGATAGGATGTTTATCCTACTTATCCTCGGAACAACCTAATCCAATTAGTCACCCGGTCAACTACGTTCCTTGATAACGATCCCTTGAGACTCAGAGCTATAACGAAGATAAGCCCAAAATCGGCCTATACGGGCTGCTGGTACTAAAGGATGAAGGACGTCATCGCTGATCATCAATAAAAGCTGCTCGCACGATGGAAGATGCTCGCTGAGACCAGGTGCTCGCATATTGAGATGTAACTCCTTTTAACGATTTGCGAGGACTGCTCGCGGGTCGAGAAGGAAATTTCCTGCCTCGTAATATCCGACTATCGACCTATAAGAGCTCGAAGCCTTGATAACTGTGCTCTGTATTTATCCAATCTGCGAGCCTCGAGCAGATGATCTCGAGAGTCGAATAAATGTACTCCCAGAATCAGGACATCGTGAGAATATCGAGACACTCATCAAAAGTATAACAAAAAACTAAGAAATCATCCATGAATACTTTGAGAAACTCTCCCACCATGTCTGGAAAAATTCTCAACATGCATCGTTGGAATGTGGCGAGTGCATTACAAAGTCCGAATGAAATTCGTCGATATGCGAAGTTGCTGAACAAACATGTAAAGGTGGTGGTTTTCTCTTAGTTGTATGAGGCTATCTCAATTCGGTTGTATCCGGAATAGCCATCGAGGAAGCAATAATAAAAATGTCCTGTTAACCTCTCTAAAATTTGATCCATGAATGAGAGAAGGAAGTGGTCTTTCCTAGTGACATTGTTTAGCTTCCGATAATCTATGCACATACACCAACCGGTGGTCACTCTAGTCGGTATAAGCTCATTGTTGGCATTCTCTACGATGGTGATACCGGACTTTTTAGGGACAACTTGGGTAGGACTTACTCATTGGCTATCCGAGATGGGGTAGATGATACCCACATCTAGTAACTTTAACACCTCGGCTTTGACAACCTCCATCATATTTGGATTTAATCACCTTTAAGGTTGTCTAGTCATTTGTGCATTCTCTTTAAGGTGGATACGGTGAGTACAAACCGAAGAGTCAATCCCCTTGAGGTCCGCTATTTTCCATCCTATGGCTCCCCTATGTTCTTTGAGTAGCTCGATTAGCTTCAACTCTTGGTCTTTTGTTGAGCTCTGAATTATGCATATTCTAACCACAATTCATCACATATTATGTATGGTTTGTATGATTAATAGACTACTCTAATGCGTGATTTGTGATTGTAGGAGCAAGGTGGAGATTTCACTTATTTAAGGCTAAAAAGAACACTTTACGTACATTGAAGATCAGAGAACCAAGTGCCAAAGTATGGAAGAAAGAAGCAAGAGAGAAAAGGAAGAAAGAAAGAAGAAGTGCAACTCACTGCACTGAAGACCGGTCGTCCGACCAATCTGCCAAGGCACACGACCGGTTGTCCGACTGGTCAGTACTTCAACAGAGACCCCTCAAGCTGCAAAACTCACTGGACCAAGACAAACCGGTTGTTAGACCGGTCGCACATAGCTCAAACCGGTCGTCAGACCGATCGCGCACTCAACAGAGCGGGGGGGGGGGGGGGGGGGGGGGGGCAGATTCTAGAAACTCTCTGGACTAATTTTGCCGTTTACGACCCGTCGTCTGCGTAATAGAGCTTGTTCTATGAGCTTCAATTTTCACTGTGCAACTTTGTGATTTCTTGTGCAATCTGGAATCTTTCGCACTATTCTATAAAAGGGCACTTAGGGCCTCATCTAAAGGCATCCTAGAAGAGATTAGAGGTTGTGGGAAGTGAAGGAGAGCATCGTGGAGCGTCCAAAACTTCGTCAATTTTCGTTTTTCTAGTTTTTCATGCTTTTATTTAGTTTTTCTTTTAGATTCTAGTTGTAGTATGACAATGCTCGGCTAGAACCTCTCAGCTAGGGCCGAGAAGTGAAGCTTGTAACCAACGGCATGTTTAATTCAGTTTGATTCAAGTACTTTCACTTTAAGTTTGAATTTTGAATGTTCTAGTTTGAATAAAGTAGATATTTTTAGAAGTTTTATGAGAGTTCATGTGCTCCGAACATGGATTCCTTGCAATTCTCTAAGATTATCATGTTTGGCTTGATTAGATTCGAATTATGGTAACCCTTGAGCATGCCATATTCCATAGGCATGGCTGTTACTTCGAAGGCTATGATTTTGAATGCTATGTGATTGAATAGGACTAGAACTTGAAAGTTTTACTGAAGTGGGGTTGAATTTGCTTTAATGCTTTATCTTCCAACTAGATGAGAGATAGAGCTTTGAATCTAGTTGTGTTTTAGGCTTGGATTGAATGGATTAATATGTGATTACTACAAGTGGATCCTTGAAAGCCTTAGTTATTTTAAATTACAGTTTTTTCTAAGTTACTGTTTTGAGTTAGTTTTCTTAATTGAAATCCCAAATTGTTCCAATTAAATTTGCTGGAATACTTTAGAACTATTTATCCAATTCCTTGTGCATCGACCTCGGTCTTACCGAGAATTATCACTATCTCGCAGCCTTGCACTTGAGGTGAGCAAACATCTTTTCTTAGGAGGGATGCTATTACAGCAGGGAATGTTTCCTTTTAACCCAAATATACATATTTCAGCTCGAATGGCAATGGTTTTAGGTCAAGCTTTGGCGGTTGGATGTTAGACGGTAAAGGCTTCAATGTGGTGGCAATTTTTCAAAGTGAGGCCTCCACCATCTAGTATTAACTATTGGGTTCTCTTTACTTAATGCTTGCACAATATCACATAATATCGGATCATTGGAATCCTCAAAGTGTGCCAAGCATATTTTCAAAGTTTCGAGTGGTTCAAGTTGGAGGAGCTCCTCTTTTTCAAAGGATTGAAGAATGTACCTCGAAGATCTCATCATCATCCTCATTCCTTTGCTTTTTGCAAATGTGGAACACATTCACCTCCAATGTCATGTTTCCAAAGGACAATTGCATCACCCCATTCTAGCAATTTATGATTGCATTTGATGTAGCCAAGAATGGGCAACCCGATATAATCGGTATTTGAGTGTTAGTGTCCATGACCAGTTGTGTGTCTAAGACGATAAAGTCTACCAGGTAGTAGAATTTGTTGACTTGGACTATAACTTCCTCAACCATCCCTCTCGGTACATGGATGAATCTATCAGCGAGTTGCAATGTGGTTTTGGTGGGTTCTAATTCACCAAGACCCAATTGCTCATATACCAAGTACAGGATCAAGTTTATGCCTGCCCCCAAATCTAGCAAAGGTCGCTCAATCTGGTAGTCTCCAATGATGCATAATATTGTGGGACTATCAGGATCCTTATATATATATATATATATATATATATATATATATATATATATATATATATATATATATATTGGGGAGGGGGGGGGGGGTGTGCTTTTGGGTGACAATGACACTTACTTATTCATTGAAAAAGGACTTTTGTTGCAATTTTATTTCCATTTGGTTATACATAAGTCCTTTAGAAATTTGGCATAGGAGGGGATTTGTTTTATGGCATCAAGCAATGGAATGTTTATCTTAACTTATTTAAAAACCTATAGAATATCATGAGAGTTTGGGAGAGATTTTGGAGCAACCAATCTCAAAGGGAATGGTGCTACGAGCTTGTGAATGCGTTACATTTCTTGTGGGGCTGAGCTAGATCCATCCTCATTCTAAAAAATTACTGGATCATTAGGCTTGTCGGCCTTCACCAGAATAGATTTATCAATTTGTTTACCACTTCTAAGAGTGGTGATGGATTTTTCTTGCTCCACGTGTTGTTTGGGAAGATTAGGGGTGCTGATTTCATATGTTTGTTTAGGATTGGGCTGAGGTTGGGCCGAAAATTTTCCTTCCCTAGCATTCAAGCATCCCTTGATCTCATCAACAACACTTTAAGCTCTTGAAACATTTGCTGATTTGTTTGGTTGTTTGTGTTTGCCCTTGCATAAACGCCTTTAAGGTGTACTCCATGGAGAATTGAGGTAGGGTCGTGTTTGGTGTTACATTTTGCATGGGTGGCCTTCTTTAAGGGTTGGTAAGATTGGCCTTGGGACCATTCCTCCAACTGAAATTTGGATGGTTCTTCCAAGTAGAATTGTACGTGTTACCTAGTGGTCCATTGAAAGGCCGTTGATAATCGTATGCGGCATTTACTCACCCTTGTAACACCTCTTGAAACGCAGAAATTGTAAGACAATCTTACGTAGAGTGTACATTAGCATCACAAATTCCACACATGTTTTCAATAGCTTCAGTGGAGTTGGAATTTCCATTCTTACTAAGTTTCATGGCATCTATCTTCCTTGTGAGGCTAGCTATTTTTGCATTAACATCGTCTTCCTCCTTAAGGATGTAGATCCCTCCTTTTTCTTTTTGTTGAGGAGGCTTGAGGTTGCTAGATTTATCTGAGGTATCCCATGATTGGGCATTCTCGGCCAACATGTCCAAGTAACTCCATACATCCTCGGGATCTTTGCTTATTGCAAATCTTTTTACATTGAGGACAATATAAGATTTTGGTTGGGGGGTGAGGTTCCTAGATGAATCTAGTGTTTTGTGACATTCCGAGCAATTTTTGTAGGAAAATTTTTAATTTTTCTGAAGATTCAATTACCTCTTAGAAAACTTTGTTTCTATGCACTTAGGATGTTATAGGTATGAAAGAAAGAGAGATAAAGTGATATAATTTTGAAGCACTTAAAAATTGAAAATTTTTAAGTATAGTGGTGAGTATTCCCGCTTGTCACACGGGTGACCCAGGTTTGATCCCTGGCAACGGCGTCAAAACTAATCCGATGGCCAATCCTAATCTGGGCCAAAACCAAACCGAAACGGGAGAGAATGTGGTTGAGAATGTTCCCCAACCAAGAACATTACGTGATTACTTGCAACCAGCAAGAGCGAGAACTCCCTCATGCATAATCTTTCCACAAAATGCAAGGAATGTAGATTTGAAACCGGGAGTGATCAAACTCCTCCCAAAATTCCATGGATTAGACAGTGAAAGTGCCTATCAACACCTTAAGGAGTTTGATGAGGTAATAACCACCATGTACTTTGCGAATGTTACTGATGATGTGGTAAGCCTTAAATTATTTCCTTTTACCCTTAAAGATAAAGCTAAAGGTTGGCTTCATGCATTAAGGCCAAGATCAATTGGTGCATGGACTGATATACATAGGGAATTCATAAAAAAATTCTTCCCTACTCACAAAACGAACATGTTGAGGCGCCTTATCATGAACTTTGCCCAAAAGGAAGATGAGACCTTCTTCCAATGTTGGGAGAGGTTTAAGGACTTGTTAAATGCATGCCCACATCATGGCTATGAAATTTGGCGGGTTATAAGCTTTTTTTATCACGGACTGACTTCACCCATGCGCCAATTTGTAGAGATGATGTGTAATGGGGAGTTCATGAACAAGGAAGCCGATGAAGCATGAGATTATTTGGAGGAAGTGGCTAGGAATGCACAATCTTGGGATACATCTAAACCAGCAAATTTCAAGACTGGCCAACAAAAAGAAAAAAGGAGGAATTTATGTCTTATCAGAAGAGGATAGCATAAGTGCACGAGTGGCTAGCCTCATAAGAAAAGTTGAGGCCATGGAAGCCATGGAATTAAGGAAAGGAGAGACGATCAACTCCAATGACGTTGAAACTGTTTGTGGAATTTGTGCCGGAAATCAACATGCAACACAAGATTGTCCCACAATTTCAGTGGTTCAGGACATCTTACAAGAACAATCAAATGTCATAAACAGTTATCAACAGCAATTTGGTGCTCCAAACTCAAACACGTTTAATGTTAATTGGAAGAACCATACCAACTTCAGTTGGAGGAATGGACCCACTGCGAATGCAAACAATATCCCTCAAGCTCAACCTTTACTAGGTCCATCTCTAGTCATTACTCTAAAAGTTACGCTAGAGGAGATGTTGGGTGCATTTGTATCGGTTCAAGCTGAGTATAACAAGACTAATTCTCTGAAAATAGATGGGTTCATGCAAGAGCAATTGAAATTCAATCAAAGTTCAACTCAAGCCATCAATGACTTGAAAAATTCAATGGCTAGAGTTGAATCTCACCTCAGTGTTAAGGAGAAAGGCACACTTCCTGCCCAACCTCTTCCTAACCCAAGAACCCAATTTGAGATACAAGACGCAGGCTCATCCTCCCAGCATACGGAGCATGTTCAAGCTATCACCAATTTGAGAAGTGGGAAAATAGTTGATAAATCTAATCCGGTGAAGACCACAAAGCCTAAGGATCCGAAAATTTCCAAAGAGGATGATAGCTCAAACAACACTCAACAAGAGAATGAACCGGAAAGGCAATACAAGCCGGATGCCCCGTTTCCCCAAAGGTTGATTTCACCCAAACCTTTAGACAAAAATCTGAAAATTTTAGAAGTTTTCAAGCAGGTGAAGATCAACATTCCGTTGTTGGATGCTATAAAACAAATACCATCCTATGCCAAATTTCTAAAGGAATTGTGTCGGTCAAAAGGAAACACAATGTTCAAAACAAAGTACTTTTGACTGAGATTTGAGCACTATCATCAAACAAGAGGTGCCCCAAAAATACAAGGATTCGGGTAGTCCAACCATCTCATGCATTATAGGAGACTACCGGATTAAACAAGCCTTACTCGATTTGGGAGCAAGTGTGAACCTCATTCCATACTCAGTTTACGAACAACTTGGGTTAGGTGAATTGAAACCCACCAAAACCACACTCCAACTTGCTGATCAATCCATTCGTATACCGAGAGGAATGATTGAGGATGTTCTAGTCCAAGTTGATAAATTCTACTACCCAGTAGACTTTATTGTCTTGGATACACATCCCATGATAGGTACCGGTGCTCAAATTCCCGTCATACTTGGCCTCCCTTTTCTAGCTACTTCCACTGCAATTATCAATTGTAGAAACGGGCTTGTACAAATGTCCTTTGGAAATATGACTCTTGAGCTTAATATATTTGATTTATGCAAACAACCACGGGAGGTTGATGAGGAGATCCACGAAATAAACTTGATTGAATCATTCGTGGAGGAAACTTTTCCCTTAACATTATATTCCGACCCTTTGGAGGCATGTGTGGCCCACTCTCATGAGATAAATGATGACACAATACGAGAGATGGATGCCATTTTAGATGCGATGCCGGTGCTTGATAACAAAAGATGCAGGGTCCTATTTGAGCCTTTGCCCGTAAACAAGAACAAAGCCCTCCCATCCAATATCAAGGCACCAACACTCGACCTAAAACCATTACCAAGTGAGCTGAAATATGTCTATTTAGGTCGAGATGAGACATATCCGGTGGTGATTTCTTCCCACTTGGATGAGGAACAAGAGAGCAGGCTAATGGCCACTCTATTAGAGCACAAGAGTGCCATTGGGTGGTTGATTGCGGATCTCAAAGGCATAGACCCACTGATTTGTACTCATCGCATACACCTTGAGGAGAATACGAAGACATCCAGGCAACCACAAAGACGACTCAATCCAAACATGAAGGATGTGGTTAAGGCCGAAGTGGTAAAACTATTGGATGTGGGTATTATCTACCCAATATCCGATAGTCAATGGGTGAGTCCAACTCAAGTGGTGCCTAAGAAATCTGGAATAACCATCGTAGCCAATGTCAATAATGAACTTGTACCAACCAGAGTCACTACCGGTTGGAGAATGTGCATTGACTACAGGAAGCTAAACACTGTCACGAGGAAAGACCACTTCCCCTTACCATTTGTTGATCAAATTTTAGAAAGGTTGGCAGGTCATTCCCATTTTTGCTTCCTTAATGGCTATTCAGGGTACAACCAAATAGAGATCGCCCATGAAAACCAAGAAAAGACTACATTCACATGTCCATCCGGCACTTTCGCCTATCGACGGATGCCATTTGGACTATGTAATGCCCCTGCCACCTTTCAGTATTGTATGATGAGTATCTTTCCTGATATGGTGGGGACAATTCTTGAAGTCTTCATGGATGATTTTTCAATATTTGGATGTAGCTTTGATGAGTGCCTTGTGCACTTGAAATCTGTGCTGAAAAGATGTGAAGAGAAGAACCTTGTGTTGAATTGGGAGAAGTGTCACCTTATGGTTCAAAAGGGAATTGTACTTGGTCATATCGTTTCACAAAATGGAATCGAGGTGGACAAAGCGAAAATTGATCTTATCTCTAACCTTCCATCACCCAAGAGCATACGAGATGTGCGGTCCTTTTTGGGACACGCAGGATTTTACAGACGGTTCATAAAGGACTTCAGTTCACTCTCTTGTCCTTTATGTAACCTACTTCAAAAGGAGAATTCTTTTGAGTGGAATGAAGATTGTCGAAATGCCTTTACTACACTTAAAGTTATGTTGACATGTGCTCCCATAATGCAACCACCTGATTGGAGCCTTCCTTTTGTAATTATGTGCGACGCAAGTGACTATGCTATTGGGGCCGTGCTAGGCCAAGGAAAAGAGAAGAAGCCATGTGTTATCTACTATGCAAGTAGAACTTTAAACTCAGCCCAAGCAAACTACACTACTACAGAAAAAGAACTTTTAGCCGTAGTTTTTGCCTTGGACAAGTTTAGGTCCTACTTGATTGGATCCAAGATCATCATATTCACTGACCATGCCACGCTTAAGTACCTTCTCGCTAAGAAGGATGCTAAACCATGGTTGTTAAGATGGATCCTTCTACTCCAGGAATTTGACATAGAGATACGTGGTAAGAAAGGAGTAGAAAATGTAGTGGCTGACCACCTCTCTCGACTTGTTCTCATTGATTCCCCTGATGACATGTTTAATCAGGGAGTCTCCCAATGTGTTTAATCTCCCTAATGAACAACTTTTTGCAGTCTCCCAATTGCCATGGTATGCGGACATTGCTAACTATCTTGCTACAGGTACAATTCCTACACGTTGGGAAAAGCAAGATAAGGATAAATTCTTCACTGAGGTGCGAAAATTCCTATGGGACGACCCATACTTATTCAAGTATTGTCTCGATCAAATCATAAGGAGATGTGTGCCAGATGATGAACAACAAAGTATCATCTCCTTTTGTCATTCTCAGGCATGTGGTGGCCACTTTTCGGCTAAAAAGACCACATCAAAAATTCTGCAATGTGGGTTCTATTGGCCCACTATGTTCAAAGACACACATGACTTTTGAAAAACATGTGAACCCTGTCAGAAATTGGGATGAATCTTCCGTAGAAATATGATGCCACTCAATCCCATCTTAATAATCGAAATTTTTAATTGTTGGGGCATCGATTTCATGGGTCCATTCCCATCTTCTTTTGGAAACACATACATCTTGCTTGCCGTTGACTATGTATCCAAATGGGTCGAGGCCATCCCTTGCCGGAATAATGACCATATAACAGTCATTCACTTCTTAAAAGAGAATATTCTGTCCCGGTTTGGAACACCTCGAGTCATTATAAGTGATGGAGGGTCCCACTTTTGTAATCGCCCATTTGAATCCTTAATGAAGAAATATGGCGTAACACATAAAGTGAGTACTCCCTATCACCCACAAACTAGTGGACAAGCTGAGATATCCAATAGGGAGATTAAACACATTTTAGAGAAAACGGTGAACCCCGATCGTAAGGATTGGTCGCTTCGACTTACCGATGCGCTTTGGGCCTACCGTACCGCTTTTAAGATCCTTATTGGAATGTCTCCTTATAGACTTGTCTATGGGAAGGCTTGTCAGTTGCCTGTGGAGTTGGAACATAGGGCATATTGGGCAATTAAGAAGATGAATTTTGATTCTGACAAGGCGAACTCGTTGCGCAAACTCCAATTGAATGAACCTTCAGAAATTCGGAACGAAGTTTATGAGAATGCGCGAATTTACAAGGACAAGACGAAGATATTCCATGATAAGAATATTCTTCGTAAGACATTCACGATCAATCAAAAAGTCCTTTTGTACAATTCTTGCCTACATTTATTTCCGAAAAAATTGAAATCTCGATGGACCGGTCCCTACATTGTGCAGATTGTCTACCCATATGGGACCATCGAGTTGTTAAATCCACGAAATGGCAACATTTTTAAGGCAAATGATCAGCGATTAAAGCCGTTCTTTGAGAAGTTTCCTTCAGAAGGTATGTCCATACCTTTGACTGATCCTCTGTATCAGGATGATTGATCTCCTAGTCTGATGGAGGTATAGAGTAGTTAGGATTAGGAGTTGGTTGCTTTTCATAGGTTTGTTAGAAGGAGGAAGAATTCCACTTTTCACTCTCTTAGGTACTATCAATCCTCACTCCCTTTTATTTTCAAATTGCTCTCATGTTTTTTCATTGCACATCTTTTACATTGAGGACAATGCAAGATTTGGTTAGGGGGTGTAGGATCACTTGGATGAATCCAGCGATTTGTAACATTTCGAGCAATTATGTAGAAATTTTTCGATTTTTCAAAAATTGAAATCTCTTTTGGAAAACGTTGTTTCTATGCATTCAAGATGATATGAGCATAAGAGGAGGAGATATGAAGTGTATGAGGTTGTAAGTCGTAAACTTCTCATAGCATAATGGTTTTATATGTGAATTCCCCTAGTTGTGCGATTGATAGAAAATTTGGAACACTCTTACACCTAGTTCACATTACACGATTTTCATGGGTTGAAAGGATTATGTGATTTGTGGAGTAGATAGACTTTGATTTAAGGTGTTGAGAAACCAAGCCGGGGTACTTTGTCCATACTTGTCCATGGGAAAATAACGAAAGATATGGATTTCTAAAAATCCTATCTAATTTAAAAGAAAAAGGAAAAGGAAGGATGAAATTGGGAATGATGGAAAAATGGTGGAAAATTTCGATTAGGGCTACCTATTACCAACCGGGGGATGGTCTACCCGTAACCAAAGCCGGAATGGGACATATTGTGAAAGCCGTCGGATGGACAGTAAGGCAAATTCCTGTCATTGGCTTGTTGTTGCTCCATATACCTTGAGATCTATAGTCTAGATGATCTATGAAGAAGATAATCCTGGAAACTCATGAGATGAACTTTCACGATGCACACTAGGTTGAATTTGTTCAAGTTTTTCTATTCATCAACCGATCAGCGGGAATCTCATATGGACACTTGTTATGTCTTGAGAGTTTATGATTTCAACCTCTGTCACCTAATATTTCTGAATCGTACGCTTGTGTATCTTGGGATGTATTGAAGAATGGTTTCTAAAGGAGAGTTGGGTTTTGGAGAATGGAATTGATTGCACGCATGTTTTGCTCGAGACTAGCAAAATGATGGTTGGGGTGTGTGTTGAGCTCTTAATTGTGTATATTCTAACCCCAATTCATCACTCATTATGCAAGGTTTTCATGATTTAAAGACTAATCTAATGCATGTTTTATGGTTGCAAGAATGAGAGTGGACTTCACCTAATAGGAGACCAAAAGGATCTACTTAGGAGCCTTGGATGAAGAAGACTCAAGGTGGGCCAAAGAAAGAAGAAAGTAGAGATAAGAAAGAAAGAAATGAAGGAGAAAAGGGGCCAAGACCGGTCGACCATCTCCCCCTGACCTCTACTGAACTCCCTGGACTAAACATAAAACAGGGCCGACCGGTCTAGACCTGTCGGCCAGAGGATTTTGTGACTCTAGAAGCTCGCTGGAGTGATTCCAAGAGAGGTCCGACAGGTCATGACCGGTCGGCCATACATTCAAACAGAAAATTTCCTATTTGGGCTTCGATTTTCTCTGCGCACTGCGTAAGCTTACTCTATTTCTGGAAGATTCTGATGCTGCGAAGCCTCCCCATATAAAAGGACACCTAGGGATCGTTCCTAGGGTATCTTATAAGGGTTTGAGCAAGGTGGGAGGTGGCGGAAGTGGATTTCGGAGTTCCACAACTCCTTCTACTTTGCTTTCTCGTTTTTATGTTTTTCTTAGTTATTTCATGTTTCCTTGGATCATGAACGGCTAAACCTCTTAGCTAGGGCTAAGAGGTGAAGCTTGTAGTGAATCTAAGATGTTTCAATTCATTTAAATTGGTTTTAAGATTGGATTTCATGTTTATGAACAATGGTTTGAAGTTTAATTCAAGTTCTAAGTAGTTTTTCTTAGTCTTATGATGACTCATGGATGTTTGGAAGAAGTACTTGAGTTCTTAATTGATTTGTGTTAGTCTAGACCTGTATGATCTGAGGAATTGGAATATGCTCTAGTACTATGATCTTCATGTGGGAACTTCCTACCAAAGTTCTACTTGTATGGAATTCTGAAGTATGTTTGAGACTGTATATGTGATTTGAATCAAGTTCAAATCATTATTTAGCTTTGTCTTGTGATAGGACTTAATGTTGGTTATGATTGTGAACTTAGTCTATTGGAATTAGGACTGACTTATGCAATTGAGTATGCTCGTCCTAGCTTGCATTGAGTGAATCATACACATGGCTCTTACATATGGCAGATTGTTCGGTTTAACTGCTCTATCATCTGACTAGATAGATCTTAATTTTGATTCTAGTTGAGAAAGTGAGAAACCACAGCGAATTGAGCATCAAGGATTGCTATAAGTGGATCCTTGAACCCCTAGTGCCTTTTATTAATTGATTACTTCAGTTTAAGTTCAGAATTGCTATTTATATCAATCTTCTCAAATCTGGTTAGTTTTTCAATAGAAGCTATTGGAAGTGTTTGTGAATTCCTAAATAAGTCCCTGTGGATCGACCTTGGTCTTACCGAGTTTATTACTACATCGCAACCCTACACTTGAGGAAGTGAATAGCAAGCCCATAATGAAGTCTGTGGTCACGTGCTCCCATTTCCACAACGGGACACTCAACGGCTACAAGGGACCTGGAGGTTTGCGATGATCGGCCTTGACACACAGGCAAGTGTCACACTCAGCCACAAAACTAGCAATCTCACGCTTCATTCCGGCCCAGAAATACTGCCTCCTCATATCGCGGTACATCTTGGTAGAGCCTGGGTGAATCGTGAACCTCGATCGGTGTGCCTCCTCTATAAGATCTCTGTGCAACTGAGGAATATCTGGGACACACAACCAACCCCTGAAACGAAGTCCACCATCTGACCCAATCTGCCAATCTGTCTGACCCTCTGATGCGGCCACTGCTTGAAAATTCTGCAACGTCTGATCAGCTTGCTGAGCCTCGATCACCCTAGAAACAAGAGAGGGTTGAATCGACAAGCTCGATAACTGTGCGATAGAAGACTGCAGGCTCAGCTCAAAATCATACTCGGCAACATCCTCGAGTATCCTCCACTCCTGGACCATCATATGCGCCACCAGGCCTCGTGGCTGACGGCTAAGGGCACCAGCCACCACATTGGCCTTGCCAGGGTGGTACTGAAGATCAAAATCATAATCCTTTAGGAGCTCCATCCAGCGTCTCTGCCTCATGTTCAACTCGGACTGCGAGAAGAGGTACTTCAGGCTCTTGTGGTCGGAAAAGAGCTCGAACCTGACCTCATAAAGATAGTGCCTCCACACCTTCAGTGCGAAGACTACCGCTGCTAGCTCCAGATCATGTGTGGGGTAGTTCTGCTCATGGACCTTGAGCTGGTGAGATGCGAAGGCCACGGGTCTACCATGCTGCATCAGGAACAAGCACCCAAACCAATATGCAAGGCATCTGTAAAAACCACGAATCCTTCACTCTCGGAGGAAAGAGTGAGGACTGGTGTAGAAGTAAGACGGTCCTTTAGTTCTGCAAATGCTCGCTCATAGGCATCACTCCAAACAAACTCAGCACCCTTCTGGGTCAACCTGGTCAGCGGGGTTGCAATACGGGAGAAGCCTTCGATGAAACGACGATAATAACCTGCTAACCCAAGGAAACTTCGGATTTCGAATGAGTTCGTGGGCTGACCCCACTGACGCACGGCATCAATCTTCACCGGATCCACTGTTACTCCCTGCCTTGTCACAACATGACCGAGAAACTTCACCTCCTCCTGTCAAAAATCGCACTTCTCCAACTTTGCATAAAGCTGGTGTGCGCGGAGGGTCTGCAAGGTGATCTCCAGATGCTGGTCATGCTCCTCCCGAGTCCTTGAATAAATCAGAATGTCATCGATGAACACCACAGCGAACTGATCAAGGTAGGGATGAAAGACCTCGTTCATCAACTGCATGAACACAGCGGGTGCATTGGTCAGTCCGAAGGACATGACCTGGAACTCAAAATGACCGTAACGTGTCCTGAATGCCGTTTTCGGGATATCCTCCTCCTAGACACGGACCCGATGATAACCGGATCGTAGGTCAATCTTTGAAAAGAACTACGCCTCCCGCAATTGGTTAAATAAATCGTCGATCCTTGGAAGCTGGTACCTATTCTTAATCATGACCTTGTTGAGCTCGCGGTAATCCACGCAGAGCCTCAACGAACCATCCTTCTTCTTCACGAAGAGTACCAGTGCTCCCCACGGTGAACTGCTCGGACGGATGAAGCCTAGCTCACGCAACTCGTCCAACTGCTTCTACACCTCCCACAACTCCAATGGTGCCATACGGTACGGGGCCTTTGAGATAGGCGCGGTACCGGGCATGAGGTCAATCTAAAACTCAGTATGCCGACGAGGTGGCAACCCCGGAATCTCCTGAAACACATCTGAAAAATTACAAACTACCGACAACTGGTCGATGCACAAGGCAACCGACTCCTCTACGGCACATGACATCAAAGATGACAACTGCTCGCCTCTAGGCTCGGCAACGAACTGAAACTGCGGCATGCCAGGTATAAGGAAAGTGACTGTTCTTGCGAAGCAGTCCAATAAAGCGTGATACTCGGCCAGCCAATCCATGCCCAGGATAACATCAAACTCGGTCATCGGTAAAATAAACAAATCGACAGGCAAAAATGTCTCTTCTACCAGGACGGGGCAAGACGAACATATCAAACTTAATACTGCGGTCTTCCCTAAGGGTGTCGACACTGACAAACCCTCGCGCACGGATTCTAACAGCAAACCAGTCGATCGGTAGAAATCATCGGATATAAAGAATGAGATGCGCCAGAATCAAATAAAATATGAGTTATGCATGTAGAGACAATGAGTGTACCATCAATGACTCCTCCAGGTGCCTGAGGATCCTACTGGGCTACATAGAACCTGTCCTGAGTCTGCTGGGGATGTGTCTGTCCCTTTTGCGGTCGTCTCTGCTGCTTGCTCTGCGGCCTATGCTGCTGCCTCTGCTGCTATGGCTGCTGCTGTCGCTGCTGCTGCTGCTGCTGTAGGTGGGGGCACTCATGTCTACGGTGCCCTATCCCTCCACATCCGTAACAAACACCTACAAACTGTCTCTGGGACGGTGCTGGAGGTGCTACTACTGCTACTGGTGGTCAAAAGGATGGACGAACCGGATGCCTCTGTGATGCCCGAGTCTGCTGCTGCCGGAAGCTGCTAGAAGGAGCCTTCCTCTTCCCCTTCTGATTTCCGCTCTGGTCACGGATCCGCTGCGCATCGGCTCACTCTGTCTCATATATCTGGGCCCGCTCCATAACCTCCTCGAACGTAGGAAGCTTGTGTCCTGTGACACGGCTACGAAGGCCAAGGCGCAGTCCGCTCTCAAATCGACGGGCCTTCCGCCCCTCATCATCCACAAGATACGTCGTAAATCTGGATAGCTCAACGAATCGAGCCTCGTACTGCAACACTGACATATCTCCCTGGATCAGTGTCTCGAACTCTAGAGCACGCTGCTGGCAGGACATGCTCGGGGAAGAACTTCCAGTCAAACCGGTCCACAAAGTCCTCCCATGTCCACTCAAAATCAGGCCCGGCGGCTCGGGTAACCGATGCCACCAGTGCTCAGCCTCTCCCTGAAGAAGGAAGACGGCGAGAGGAACTCGCTCCTCGGTCGTGCATCGCATCGTAGTAAAGATCTTCTTTACCTCCGATTTCCATCTCTCTGTTGCCACCGGGTCTGGCCCGCCCAAGAAACGTGGGGGATCCATCCGTCGAAATCCATCAGTAAGGAACGAGCACGATCCTGCTCCGATGGGGCAACTGCATCGGATGACCTCCTCTCCTGGCACTCTACCATGAAGGTCATAACGTGCATCATCTGCTGTAACTGACCAGCAGTTATAGCTGGAGCTGGAGATGGGGCTGAGGCTGTCCGGGATGTACCCGCACTAGTCGACGGCCTACCGATGGCTCGCTTGGGTGCCATATCCTACAGAAAAGGACAGGTACCTGCTTAAGCATTAGTACTCTCAAATGCACACACGTTAGGGAACCATATTCAGAAGTTTCTAAGCTCACAATAGGGAATCCTATTATAATTATGTTGTAACAGGATCCTAGTGTGGGTCGCTAAGGGCATGAGATCAGGATCCTAATCATCCTAAGTTTACAACAATCATTCAGTTAAGGGTAGTTAATCTAAGGCCATTGGTAGATATGTGATGTCATCAACAGGTATTCCCAAGTTATGCTCTGATACTAACTTCTGTCACGACCCAAACCCAGGGACCGGGCTCACTAAATTCCCGATCTCCGACCTTGGTGCCAACAGCCTCCGTAGTACCCCATTCTTGGCTCCTAGCTCTCATATGCCAGGTTCCGATCCTGCGATCCCACTAGGAGGATTTTCAGGGTAAATGTATTTTGTACAGGAGCATAATCAAAACCATAAAACATCATCAGATATCCACTATATAGTTGTTGAGTACAGTGCTGGAAAGGGAAATACAAAATGTAGCAAAAGCTCAAAATATCAGGTACATGAACCGCGCTTAACGCTGCTGATGTGCCCTAATACCTGTAGCGTAAACAAACGCGCATAAGCTTCCTACGAAGCTCAGTAGAGTGCAGTGTGTGATGCATATGACAAGTATACAGATATCAGAGTAAGTGAAAGTGATAGAGAGCTAAGTTACCAAGTTCATGAATGCTATCAGCCATCCCAAGGCTATGCGATGCAAGGGCCTACATGGCTGAGTGTTACATGCTAGAGATGCAATGCAAACACGTCAATCCTCAACTACTCCACATATCAAAATGGTTCTCATCTGGGACATCACCGGGGTCTAGTACACTCTGATACTGGCCGCCGCACATTGCGCGCATAACCAAGCGAGTAGAAAAGACCTCACTATCCGCCTTGTCAGTGGAATGCCAATGCCCACCTGGCTCGCCGATAGTGGACCCATTTCATGAGCTGGTCAGACTCAACCTAGTTTATAGCCCACTGCACCTGGGTGGATAAGTTCACACCCCTTTCCTACCGACCTCGACACAGTGGAAGACGCGGCCTACTAGTATTTGGCACTCGGGCGCTCTTGTTATCCACTCGGTCTCGACGTTGGAGCATCCTACTGGTACCATAGGGTTTAGGGACTTTCACCCAAGGACATCCATAGCGCCCACTACTAGAACAAGTTTCCGATGTCCATTACTGCCAACCACGATGTGACTATGGTGGCCACCACCCCGATGCTGCTAGGGTGTGAAAGCGATTGTGACATACATAATGCGAAATGCATGAGTCACACAATCCAAGTCATGCACCAAACTTACGCATACTGCTGCAATCATGTGGGGCGACCCTGTCTCGCACGAGTCCCCTAAGTATAACAAGCCAACTAACATATGTTATGATTAATTGTGGTCCATAACAGGCATACAAATGATGCCGATGGGCATATGAATGAGCATGGTATTTATTATACTAAGCATATTATCAGTGTGAAGTATTAAGCTAAGTATACTAGCATGTTACCAAACATATCATGTAATGCTGGCCTTAAATGGACCCAATATATATACAAAGAGTGGGACCCAGACTGTGGGTCCCATTGGAAATGTAAAGGTCTTCGTGGCATAGCCCACTTGAGACCACATAGGCCCCATACTTGGGCCTGCACATACAAAATAGGTTGATAAGATAGGTGTACGGCATGGATAAAACATATATATCAAAGGAAGGACCATGGCGGGCCCCGCCCACCGGTCGAATAACAAATATATATCATTGGTCTTAGGAAGTTTCAGTGGTAGGTATTCAATCACCACCATTTTCTAAGTGAAGCCCACTCAAATTGGGCCCCACGCGTCGATCAAGATAGGTGGCATGATAGACAATACATCCATCAAGGTGGAACCCAAAGATGGGCCCAAAACCTTTAGTTGGATGGAAAATAACCACTAGAGTGGCCCCAAGGAAGTTTTTCAATGGTGGGCATCAATGACCACTATTCCCTGCGGGTGTGGTCCATCTGACGTTTGGATTTACCTCATTATTGGGGCCATATCTTAAAATAGCATAGAAAAACAGAAGGCCAGCATGAATAAAACAGATACATCATGGTGGGACTAAACAGATACATCACGTTGGAACCCACAGGGTGGGCCACCTGCTGGGCTACGTGGTACCCAGCTGGGTTCCAGGAAGTTTTGAATCAAGCAGATATTTGTGTCTTCCCCTCCATCCAGACCTATGCCATAGGTCTGGATGGCATTTTAAACATCACGGTGAGCCTTAGGAAGGCTTCAATGGTGGACATCATGCCCACTGTTCGAGATGGTGTGGCCCACCTGAGATTGTATCTGGTTCATTTTTGGACCCATGCACTGAATGATATAGTAAAACGGATGGACGGCTGGGCATGGTGGGTCCCATGAGGTGGGCCACTTCTGGGCAGCGTGTCCAGCACGTTGCTTCAGCGTGGATCCACACTCATGGCCCAAAAGGTTTTGGACCGAGCTGATATTTGTGTTTTCTTTTCGTCCAGGTCTGTGTGTCCTTGACAACAGATTAGATGGTAGTAAACCTGACAGTGGGGCCCCACACATAACAACAGGCCCGCCATTTCCAACGGTGGCTGTTCATCCACACCACTCCCCATGATGTGGTCCACTGAAGTGTTGGATCCAACAGATACTTGTGTTTTTCCTGATGGACGGGTTAGAATGAAAATCATCATGATGGTGGGCCCTGAAATGATTTCAATAGTAGGCATTCATCCTCACTGTTTCTTGTGGTGAGGCCCACCTAAGATCTAGATCTTCTTAACGTTTGGGCCTTGGCCCTGAAATGATCTGGGAAAACAGATGGATGGCTTGGATGAAACTAATACATCATGGTGGGTTCCACGAGTGGGCCACCTACTGGAAGGCAGCGAGTCCAGCGTCCGTGGACGCTGGATCCCCTTTTTTTTGCTTTCTGCATATTTATTTTTTTGGTTTTCTTCAAGTGGTGCTCATATGAGGATGATCCACTCCGTTCATCAAATTCTTCAGCTCATGGGGGACCCAAGGAGCCCTATATTGGGTATGTGATGTGGCCCACAGACATCAAGGTGGGCCAACCAAATTCACAGTAGTAGGCATCATTTTCCCAACTGTTTCATGTGGTGCGGTCCGCTTAAGATTTGGATCCGTCTCATGTTTGGGCCCTGGCCCTAAAATGATTCGGGAAAACAGATGGACGGTGTGGATTGAACACAAACATCAAGGTGGGTCCCATGAGTGGGGACCCCACTCAGGCCTATCCAGCAAGCTGACGCTGAACTGTTCTAGCGACTCTGACGCTGTGAACGTCCAGCGTCTGGACGTTCTCTTCCCTTTTTTTTCTCTTTGTTTTTATCAAGTGGGGCCCACATGAGTATGATCCACTTCGTTCATCAGGTTCCCCAACTCATGGGGGACCCAATGAGTCTAATATTGGACATGTTACAGGGTCTACAAACATCACGGTGGGCCCAAGAAGTTCCGATAGTGGGCTTCATTATCTCCACTATTTTCTATGGTGTGGTCCACCTGAGATCTGGATCTGCTTCATTTTTGGTATCTAGTCCTAAGACAGGCTGGAGAAATAGATGGACGGTGTGGATAATACACAAGCCTCATGGTGGGCCCCACGAATGGGCCCCATGGTCAACGCCCAAAAAAGGGCTTCACCCAAGCGCTGCTGGGCAGCAGCGTCCTCTGGACGCTGTCTGTCCAGTGACCAATCTCCTTCTTTTTTTTATTTTATTTTTTTATATATATTAATATAATATTATTATTATTATTATTATTATTATTATTATTCAGGTTATGGGGCCCATTTGTGGATGATCCAATCCATCCATTTGATTGCCCATCATAAGATGGGCTCAAAAAAAGAAAATGAAAGGCAATTAAGAAAATGGGGAGTTTATGTCCCCCTTGCACTCACAATGATGGTTGGACGGTTGGATGGGGTTGGATTGACGATCGGACGGTCCGGATGATGGTTGGGGCCCTCCAAGTGTTCGCTTCCTCAAGTGTAGGGTTGCGATGTAGTAATAGTCTCAGTAAGACCGAGGTCTATCCACAGGGACTTATGTAGGAATTCACAAATACTTCCAATAGCTTCTATTGGAAAGCTAACAGCCAGATTTGAGAAGATTGGTGTAAATAGTAACTTTGAACTAAACTGAAGATAACAATTAATAAAAAGGGCACTAGGGGTTCAAGGATCCACTTGTAGCAATCCTTGATGCTCAATTCGCTGCGGTCTCACACTTTCTCAACTAGAATCGAAATTAAGATCTATTATTGAGCTCTTAATTGTGCATATTCTAACCCCAATTCATCACTCATTGTGCAAGGTTTGTATGGTTTGTAGGCTAATCCAATGCATGTTTTGTGACTACAAGACTGAGAGTGGTTCCACCTAATTGAAGATAAAAAGGGCCGATTTAGAACCTGAGATGAAGATCCAAGAGGGCCGAAGGAAGAAGGGAACAAAGAAAGAAGAAAGAAAGGAAGAAAACAAGAAGAAAAGGGAGCTGACCGGTCGTGACCGGTCAGCCATGCACATTGGGAGACGGCTGAATACGTCCGACCGGTCATGACCGGTCGGACACAATCGCTGGAGGAAGACTGAATAAGGCCGACCGGTCATAACCGGTCGGCCATGGCTGCTGGCTAGTGAATGAAGGCGTCCGACCGGTCATGACCGATCGGACATGCTTGCTGGATTAGCGTTGAACAAGGCTGACCGGTCATGACCGGTCGGCTATGCTTGCTGGAGTGATCATTCATTGAGGCCGACCGGTCATGACCGGTCGGCCATGCGTAAGAACTTAGAAGTTTCTAAATACAGCCCGATTCTCTTTGCGCTGCGTAACTCTTACGCAATTTCTCGATTCTTCCGAAGTTGTGGAGCCTCTAGACTATAAAAGGACACCTAGGGATCGTTCCTAGGGCATCCTAGAAGGGTTCAAGCGAGGTTGGAGGCTGTGGAAGTGGAGATTGGAGTTTCATAACTCCTTTTGGTTTGCTTTGCTGTTTTCATGCTTTTTGTAGTTGTTTCATGTTTCCTTGGATCATGAGCAGCTAAACCTCTTAGCTAGGGCTAAGAGGTGAAGCTTGTAGTGGATCCAAGATGTTTTAATTCGTAGTTAAGTGGTTTTAAGTGTGGAATTCATGATTATGAACTAAGGTTTGAAGTTTATACAAGTTTTTGAGTAGTTTTTCTTAGTCTTATGATGACTCATGGATGTTTGGGAGAATTACTTAATTGCTTAATTGGTTTGTGATGGTCTAGACCTGTATGATCCGAGGAATCGGAGTGCGCTCTAGTACTATGATCTTCATAAAGGAACTTTCTACCAAAGTTCTATTTTTTTATTTTTCTGGAATATGTATGGACTGTGCATGTGATTTGAATCCAGTTTAAATCCTGATCTAGCCTTGTCTTGTGACAGGACTTGAGGATGGTTATGATTGTGAACTAGACCTTTTGGAAAGGGGAATGACCTATGCAATTGAGCATGCTCAGATCAGCCTGCATTGAGTGAATCTTATGCATAGAACTTACATATTACAGACTGTTTGGTTTAACAGCTCTATCATCCGACTAGATAGACCTGAATGTCGATTCTAGTTGAGAGAATAAGAAACCACAGCGGATTGAACATCAAGGATTGCTACAAGTGGATCCTTGAACCCCTAGTGCCTTCTTATAATTAGTTACTTTCGATTTAATTTAACTTTTGTTACTCATATCAATTTCATACAAGAATCTGGTTAGTAGATTTCAATAGACACTTGTGGATGAGTTTGTGAAATCCTACATAAGTTCCTGTGGATCGACCTCGGTCTTACCGAGTTTATTACTACATCGCAACCCTACACTTGGGGAAGCGAACATCTATCTAGCCGGATAATAGAGCAGTTAAACCAACAATCTGTCATATGTAGGATCCATGTATATGATTCACTCAATGTAAGCTAGGACGAGCATACTCAATTGCATAGGTCAGTCCCAATTCCAATAGGCTAAGATGACAATCATACCCATAATTAAATCCTGTCACAAGACAAAACTAAATCATGATTTGAACTTGATTCAAACCATATACATAGTCTCTCATACTTCAAAATTTTCATAAAAGCAGACTTTTGGTGAGAAGTTCCCACATGAAGATCATAGTACTAGAGCGTACTCCAATTCCTCAGATCATACAGGTCTAGACTAGTTCACAACAATTAAGAACTCAAGCAATTCTTCCAAACATCCATGAGTCATCATAAGACTAAGAAAAACTACTTAGAACTTGAATTCAACTTCAAACCATTGTTCTTAAACATGAAATCCAACTTAAAACCAACTTAAACGAATTGAAACATCTTAGATTCACTACAAGCTTCACCTCTTAGCCCTAGCTAAGAGGTTTAGCCGTTCATGATCCAAGGAAACATGAAACAAACTAAAGAAAACATAAAAACAACAAACAAACTAGGAGGAGTTGTGGAACTCCGAAATCCACTTCCGCCGTCTCCCACCGTGCTTGGTCCGTTCTTAGATACCCTAGGAAGAGCCCCTAGGTGTCCTTTTATAGTGTGGAAGCTCCGCAGCGTCAGAATCTTCAGTAATTTGCGTAAGGATATGCAGTGCGCAGAGAAATCCGAGCTTGTAGAAGACGCTTAGTTACGCAGACGACCGGTCTAAGCTCCTGGATGACCGATCGCACGACTGGTCGCAAAAATGTAAAATCTGTCCAGAGAGTTTTCAGAAATTCCAAACCCAGAGATTTAATTCGAGGATCGGTCGCACGACCGGTCTGAGCAATGGACGACCGGTCTTGGACAGTACAGTGAGATTTACCTTGTGGCCCCTCCTGTTGAGTGATCGAACCGGTCGGACGACCGGTCCTGGGCTATGGATGACACCGGTCTTGGGCATGTTCTTCTTTCTTTTTTCTTTTCTCTGACTTCTTTCTTTCATCCTTTGACGCTTAGTCCTTTGATCTTCTTTGCTTGTAAATGGCGTCTTTAAGTCTTCAATTGACACCTCCTCTCTATCATCCTTATAATCACAAATCCATGCATTAGATTAGTCTATAGATCATGAAAACCTTGCATAATGAGTGATGAATTGGGGTTAAAATAAGCACAATTAAGAGCTCAACACCAAGCTTGGTTCCTCCCTCTTAATTTCCCTCTTCTTAATCTTCTCTCTCTCTCTCTCTCTCTCTCTCTCTCTCTCTCTCTCTTTCTCTCTCCTTTCTTTTTTTTTTTTTTGCAAATATGGAAATGAGAACCCCCCCCACGTAGGATCTTGTAAGGGTAGAAAGGAGGGGTCATGGGGTGATGATGGCTAGCATGGGAGGGGCATGGAAGGTATGGGGGGTATGGGCTTGTGTTGACTTTGTGGTGAGAGAGGGATGGGGTGGGTATGGTGTGTGTAGACTAGGGTAATGAGAGGGGTATGGGTGAGGGTGAGGGTGATTGATTTGACTTTTTCTTGGGATTTGTGCAAGTGGGGCCCGCGCCACATGTGCGTTGCGCGACCCACCTCGGATTGCGCAAATGATCGCAACTTTCACACCGGGTATCGCAATGGGGCGTGTCGCGCGACGTTGGAATCGTAACGCCTACGCGGTCGCCGGGGTATAAGTCTTGGGTCGATGTAGTACTAAAATAGGGTCGCGATCAAGGCTCGCTAATCTGGTCCATCCGGGACGTACCGGCATCAGGAACTAAACGTTTGGAGGGCAAATCAAGGTATGGGTCTTACAACAAGTCTCGGTTGATGAGATTAAGGGACGCTTGAATGCTAGGGAAGGGACCTTTCCGGCCCAACCTCAGCCCAATCCAAAGCAAGTACATGAAGTAAGTATCCCTAATCTCCCCAACCAACATATGGAGCAAGCCAAATCCGTCATCACCACTCTTAGAAGTGGTAAGCAAATTGACAAATCTATTTCGGTGAAGGCCGACAAGCCTAATGATCCGGTAAATTCTGAGGATGAGGACGGATCTAATCAGCTACATAAGAAACGCAATGCGTTTATAAGCCTGTATCACCTTCCCTTCGAGATTGGTTGCTCCAAAATCTCTCCCAAACTCTCATAATATTTTAGAGATTTTCAGATAAGTCAATATAAACATTCCATTGCTTGATGCCGTTAAACAAATCCCCTCTTATGCCAAGTTTCTAAATGTAATGACCCAGATTTTTGGAATAAATTAAATAATAATTTAATTGAATTTTTTTATAAATTACATAACTTATAGTATTAATAAATTAATAATAAATAATCCGTAAGGAATTAGAGTAGGATCCCTTTACTAAAGTTGCTCAAAATGAACCCTAGAATAGCGTAGAAGTGTCAGATCTCACAAAACTCGTGAATTTACAATAATTTTGAAATTGTCATTAGTTAAACTTAAGTTAAACTGACATTTTTAAGTATTCTCGTTTCTGACGATCATTTTCATACAAAACTTCATATAATATCTTATGGGCACATTTTAGCCATACACGTCAAATTCTAGCCGTCCGATCATCCTACAAATGCTCTAATCAGAAATCGGGCCATAAGTGGGTCACCTTATCTCAGATCTGCTTCATTTTTGGTGTCATGCCCTAAAGTTATGTGACCGAACTATTGGACGGATTAGATTTATCACATGCATTGTAATGAGACACGTGTGCATCACCAATGTGTGTCATGCACGGTCAAACCGCGTTTGACCGTGCGGACCGGATGGAGGAGTGAGAAGAATCCTTCTTCTTCTTCGACTCTTCGACAGCAGCGTTCGCTGTCCGCCCGGACGTTCAACACCGTCCATCAATGGGCCCCATCTTGAAAATCCAAGCCGTTCAATCGTTTTCTCTTCATCACGCCAGCACTCCTCTTAAGTTTTTCTTCCATGAGCCGAACACCCGGTCCTCTTTAAATCACCGTCCAAGTCAGAAAACCCCAAGATCCGCAGATTTGCTTTGCATGGGTGGGCCGTCCTTCTTCTAGACATTTGTGTGGACCCCACCTAGGTCTCCAACGGGCCTTATACGTCAAAGAGTTTCGAAAAAAATGGTGTTTTCCTTCTTCAACTCTAATTCAAACCACTCACGCCGCTCACTTCGGTCCAGTTTTCTATCGCAAATGCCGTCTGTCCAAGTCTATATAGGGTGTTATATAAACCTCCCTAGGTGTCTCTTCCCCTTCCAGAGAAACGTAGAGAGAGATAAGAGAGAGAGAGAGAGAGGGAGAGAGAGAGAAGAGAGAGAGAGAGGGAAAGAGAACTCCGTGTGGAGTTGTTGATGCCGGATCCCTGGACCAACTCTAAGGAGAGAGAGAGAAAAAGAAGAAGAAGAAGAAAGGAGAAAGAGAAGAAGGAAAGGAAAGAAGGAAGAAGAAGGGAGTAGGTGAGTTTTTATCTCGTATTGTTTATGTCATGTATACTTTAGTTGGTTTTATTTAATTATATATTTTAGATTTCCAGCTTATGAGAAGGTTTGGATTTGGTTTGCAATGCTTTAATTACATCGTTGATTTTCAGAATTTTCTGCAAATGATGCATTGAGATTTCATGTGAATTTGGTAACCGAATAGGGTTGTATATGTGTTGGTTGATTTTGAGTTTTCTTGGAAAAGGTGTGAGGTATTGAATTGAATCAAGCATTCCATGAGATTGAGGACTTAAGTATGTAGTTGATTACTTGAGTTGATTTGGGTTGAGCACACGTGAGTGTTGCAATAGACCATTGCTCCATTGATCGAGGCCAGTTGGGTGAGCACCCAAGTGTGTGCAACAGACTAGCTACACAGGCCAGGTGGAGGCTCCGTTGATCGAGGCTGGTTGGGTGAGCACCCAAGTGTTTGTAACAGACCAGCTAGATAGGCCAGAAGGAGGTGTGGGACAGTTCATGATCCGAGTTGGCTATGCCGCTAGGGACCGATGTTCCAGGATGATAGTGTTAACCAACTGGATCTTCTACGGATAACTGTATTGAGATTGTTGAGATATACTTGCATATCATGCATCACGTGCATATTTAAAAGATTTTGGTTGGCAAAATTATCATTGGATTTGTAATGGTTTGTATTCTAATGATTACGCAATTTTCTATATTGAATTACATTTGCTAAACTTTACGAGATTACTCACCGGCTTTTATAGTTGACGCAGTGTTATACGATTAACCGTAGTGACAGGTAATGATTTAGAAGACTTCGAGGAAGCGATTCCAGATGAGGAAATACTCTAGAAGATTTTTGAGAATTGATTTATTTTGATTTTAGTTTGAAAGTATTGATGTAATAAGGCCCATTAGATGGCCATTAGTTTAGATAGTTTGGAACAATTTCGTAGACCCATTGATTAATAGTCAAAGTTTGGTTTATTTTGATTCTATATATTTGGTACCATGTGAATGGAAAAAAAAAAAATATTAGTTGAGATTATGAAGCATTCATCATTAACACCCTTGATTTCGGGATTTGAGTGTATATACTCGAGTGTCGAATTTTGGGGGTGTTACATTAAAGGACCTATGCATAACAAATATAATGTGCAACAAAAGGCCTTTTTGAATGAGCAAGTGAGCGCCATTCACACTCAAAAGACCCACCCAAAAATTTAAAGATCCCGGTAGTCCCACAATTTCATGCATCATTGGTGACTACCGGATTGAATGTGCATTACTAGACTTGGGGGCAAGCGTAAACTTGATCCCGTACTCGGTATACGAGCAATTGGGTCTTCGTGAATTAAAACCCACTAAAACCGCGTTGCAACTCATTGATAGATCCATCCGTGACCGAGAGGGATAGTTGAGGATGTTCTAGTCCAAGTTGACAAATTCTACTACCCGGTGGACTTTATCGTCTTGGACACACAACCGGTTATAGATGCTAGCACTCAAATACCGGTGATTTTAGGCTGCCCGTTCCTTGCTACATCAAACGTAATCATAAATTGCCGGAACGGGGTGATGCAATTATCTTTTGGGAACATGACATTAGAGGTGAATGTGTTCCACTTGGGAAAAAAGCATAGGGATGTTGATGACGGTGAGCTCTTCGAGGTAAACATGCTCGAATCTTTTGAAGAAGAATAGCTCCTCCAACTTGAACCATTAGAAAGCTTGGAGACATGCTTAACACATTTCGAGGATTCCAAAGACCCCATTATTAGCGAAATTATGTAAGCGTTGAATATTGAGAAATCGATAGTTAGTACTAGCCGGTGGAGGCCCCATTTTGAAAGATTACCACCAACCACATCAAGGCCTCTATCGTCTAACATCAAACCACCGAAGCTTGACCTTAAACCATTACCATCCAAGCTTAAATATGTATATTTGGGTCAAGAAGAAATATTCCCGGTTGTCATTGCCTCTCAACTAGGGAAAGACCAAGAGCTCAAGTTGATTGAGCTACTCAAAGAACATAGGGGAGCCATAGGTTGGACAATAGCGGACCTAAAGGGGATAGACTCTTTGGTTTGCACTCACCGTATACACCTCGAAGAGAATGCTAAAACGACTACACAACATCGAAGAAGGTTAAATCCAAACATGATGGAGGTTGTCAAAGCCGAGGTGTTAAAGCTACTAGTGTAGGTATCATCTACCCCATCTCGGATAGCCAATTGGTGAGTCCTACCCAAGTTGTCCCTAAGAAGTTTGTATTTTCATCATAGAAAATGCCAACAACGAGCTTATACCGACTAAAGTGACCACCGGTTGGCGAATGTGCATAGATTATTGGAAGCTAAATACGGTCACGAGGAAGGACCACTTCCCTCTACCATTTATGGATCAAATTTTGGAGAGGTTAGCAGGTCATTGTTGAACCTCCAATTTATACATGATATAGCCCATTACATCACATTATATGCATGGTTTGCATGTTTAAAAGGCCCATCTAATGCATGTTTTGTGATTGTAGGAATGAGAGCAACTTCGCCCAATTTGTGACAAAAAAGAACGTATTTAGGACCCCTTGAATGAAAGCCCAAGGTGGACAACAAGAAGGAAGAAGAAAGAGGGAAAAAAAAGGGAAGAAAAAGAAAAGAATAGAGGCCTGACTGGTCATGACCGGTCGGCCAAGGGAGCCAGACCAGGTCAAGACTGGTCGGCCACCCTGTTGCCCACTCTTATGAAGCCGCTGGAGTAAGGACCAGTTTGGTCGGACCGGTCAAGACCGGTCGGCCATCAGGTCAGGGACCTCCTTGTGCACGCTGGACTTGTAACAGACAGGTCCGACTAGTCATGACCGGTCAGCCAGCCCAGTCTGACCGGTTGGCCATGCGTAAATAGACACTTTCTATTTCAGGATTCGAGATTTTTTGTGAAAGTGCGTAATGTTACGCAAATTATGAAAGATTCCAACACGGTAGAGCCTCCCCACTATAAAAGGACACCTAGGGTCTCTTCCTAAAGCATCATAGAAGCTGAGGAACTTTGTGGGAATGAAGGAAGCCGTCATGGAGCATTTGCAACCCTCCCAACTTTGGGTTTTTATGCTTTTTATGTCTTTTTCATTGAGTTCTAGTTGTAGTATGACAATGCTCGGCTAGAATCTCTCAGCTAAGGCTGAGAGGTGAAGCTTGTAGCCAATTTTATGTTTAATTCAGTTTGATTCAAGTAGTTTCACTTTAAGTTTAAATTTTGAATGTTCTAGTTCATATAAAGTTCATATTTTTAGAAGTTTTATGAGAGTTCATGCGCTTCGGACATGGATTCCTTGTAATTCTCTGAGATTATCATGTTTTCCTTGATTAGATTCGAATTATGGTAACCCTTGAGCATGCCATAGTCCTTAGGCATGGCTGTTACTCCGAAGGCTATGATTTTGAATGCTATGTGATTGAATAGGACCAGAACTTGGAAGTTCAACTTAAGAGGGATTGAATGTATTTAATGCTTTATCTTTCAACTAGATGAGAGATAGAACTTTAAATTTAGTTGTGTATTATGCTTGGATTGATTGGATTGACATGGGATTGTTACAAGTGGATCCTTGAAAGCCTTAGTTCCTTATGTTGTAGAATAAAGTTGGTCGTCGAAGAAGTATAAAAGATATGCAACCAGCGAGCGTCTCTCCATAAAAGTCGCGACCAAACCATCTGAGTAGCGAGCCTTCCTGCTCACATCTTGTATATCACTCAGACCTGCGACCGCCCATACATTCCCCTTGTGCGAGCAACTCTACTCTTGGTCGACAAACGAGGCCATCTACGAGTGCGAGTAGCTCTGCTCTTAGTCGTTGAGTGGGGAGACCCCTGTTATGTGAGCAGCTCTCGTCATATGAGCAGCTCCCGTCATATGAGTAGCCCACGTCTGTGAGCAGCTCTCGTCATATGAGCAGCTCCCGTCATGTGAGCAGCTCCCGTCATGTGAGCAGCTCCTATCATGTGAGCAGCCCTGTCATGTGAGCAGCCCCGTCATGTGAGCAGTTCCCGTTATGTGAGCAGCCCCTATTATTCGAGCAGCCCTGGTCTCTGGTCTCTGGCAGGGACGTCCCTCGTCTCATAGTACCATCAACCCATGTAGGACGGTTTTAGCTTTTTTTTATTCGTAGCTCCAAACACTCCATCAAAAGACGTAATCAGCTAGACGTCTAGAGTGGTTAGGCCATCCCTTTATCTAAGGATTAACAAGATAAACACCTTATCCCCTGAAATCAGCAGTGATCTTAATGGCTTACGTAACAGACTGGATCACCCGAATCTGTATAAATAGATGGCCCCACAGATGATAAATGTATACAATCTCTAAGCCTACGTTTCACGGTTCATCTTACTATCAAGTCACCTCTAACTTAAGCTTCAGAGGGCCAACGGCCAAGCGCTGGCCACCCTTAGTCTTCTTCTTTGACTTTCAGGTCTAGAGGGGAGCTTGCCTGAAGGAGGGCGAACGCTTGGAGGAGCTTGTTACCAAAATTTGACGTCAACAGATTGGCGTTGTCTATGGGAACGAGTATTCAATTCGTTCTCATTACAAATTGTCACCTCCCGCTATGCCTCCCAAGAAAATGACTCATCCTTCCACCTCAAAGTAAACGTTACCACCACCAGACATCCCTAAGCCAACTCCCAACCTCCCTCAGGCTGCTTCGACAGGGATTCCTCCGGCGGAGTCTAGTCAACCCATGCAAAATCCATTCCAAGAAATATCCGATGGCTACGATGGGGTAATGCGCTTCGTCGGGGATGCACTCCTCGCTCTTAAAGCTGGACTTCAAACCCTATCCAGTCGATTTGATCAACATTTCCCCAAATTGCAGCAACCTCCAGAAGGATCGCCACTACAACCTGCACCTGCAGTTTCTAGACACTCTCTAGATTAACCACAAGCTCAGGTCAACCCTAATTCAAATACCATTCGTCGTGGCAATCAAGCCCCTAATTAGCGCCCACAATCCGTCTACTCCAGCACTTTCGGACAATGTCAACCTGAAGAACAACCTGATGATGAAATATCCTGTTATACTCTGCCTTGGGAAGGAGATCTCATGTAAATCACAGATCATTTCGATGATATCGAACAACGATATTAGTCTAATCTCCTAACATCCACTCTGGCGACGATCCGACGGTCAGAATCTCACTTTACTCACGAAGTGATGGAGGCTCTGAACTTGCGTTGGGTAGTCTAACACGACACCCTATGCATACACGTGCGGAAGCTTAAAGAGCAACTAGAATTATGGCTAAACCTATAGGAGGGGGTGATTAGGACCTTTTTAAAACTCTTTTTGCCTACTTAAACAATTCAACAAATTAAACTCCGTAAGCGATTAACATTTCGGCTTCCAAGCCTAAGTGGGTCCAATCAAAAGACTAGTAAATGATATATGCAATAACAACCTAGTCTATTCAACACATGTAGACTATAGAGGATGGATCAACAAAAGATCAAGTCTACATGAGGAGTGAAAGTACATCATGTGTGTGTGTATGTGCCTATCAATTGCCTAGCATACATTCCTAACTAAGCATTTATAATTAACAAGTTAAACGCAATGCATAAACAGAAATGTGCTCAAGAACAATCACAAACACAAGGATGTATAGTGGTTCGACTACTTTTCTACTCCACTCCCGGTTCAAGTACTCAACCCCTTTGAGCACACCGGCATTCACTGGGGAGTTTAAATCTAGTTCCTCCCAACCAAGGTGTTTTACTTCGGATCCACCCAACCGGGGAGTTTACAGGTTCCTCCCAACCTACACGTTTGCACCCGTGTTGGTGGCTCCCCCTTGGAGACTTTGTTTGGGCCCGACTAACGTGCCAAGGAACGGCTGACGTCCTTAAATTTAGGCCGACTAACAGGCCAAGGATCTGCTAACGACCCTAGATCGAGTTCGTCAAACAAACTCTACACTCAACTCCCACAGGGAATTGAGTGGATGGACTCTTAATAAGACAACCTTACTTGTCGGATTGAGACCCTTTGTAGCACCGCTTTGGGTTGCTTCTTCTCGCTCTCCCGTGCTTGAATCAGCTTCCCTTGTGCTCCCCAGATCTTCGACGCCGTCCGCTTTGCTAAGGCTTCAGCTCCAAGATCAGCTACCTTGCATGTGATGTTCCATTAGAGATGCCCAAGGTGCTAGGGAATGGTGAATCCTCTACAAATGGTAGGAAATAGGTTTCTTAGAGGAATACACCTATTTGGACTCCTAGGTAGTGTTTAGACAAAGGATTTAACTATCATCAAGGTGTCTAAACCCTAGGAATCAAGAGGGAACAAGTCCATTCTCAAGATGCCATTGAATGGCCCAAGCTTGTGATGAGAACACAAGGAGAATGGCTTGCTATGGGTTTGGGATAGAGCCTTTAATGGTCTCTAGCAATGTTGGCTAGCAATGGTGGCTTCTATCTCCTCAAAATCCCCTCTCTCTTACTAAAAAACGAACCCCCCTCTTTAAATAGATTTTCTTCCAACGGTAAAAAAATGGGCAGATTCGGGCATCTCCGATTGATCGTAGACCAGTCTGATTGATCGGAATTTAGTCCAAAGAATTCTCTGGAGGATATTCCGATTGATCAGAACATGGTCCGATTGATCGGACTGACCCCTTCTGATGGATCGGAAGACTGTCCGATTGATCGGAAATATGTCCAGTGGATTTTCAAGGTTGCTGGAACAATTTTCGATTGATCGGAACTTCTGTCCGATTGATCGGAGTCCTATCGGAGCCAACGTCCGATTGATCGGAGATCAATCGAAAACTGCTGTTTGAGCTATTTTGATTACAGCAGCTTCCACCTCTTTAATTAGTCTAACCTATCATGTTTTTCATGGAGTTCTAAGACTAATGATGATGACTAAGGGTATACCTAGTTGGTGCAAGTCATCTAAGAGGTTAAGGGTTAGGTTTTGGTCAAGGTTATGGCACACCAAGGCATCACTTTTACCTGTTTCTTCTTCCTTGATGCAGCCGGTCCGTCTTGAGTCTTCGGTCTTCGTCTTCATTAAGCTCAACCGACACCAGACTCACTGACCTAAGTGATTGACAAACAAGGTGCACTAGTATGCCACAGAAAAGTGCACTAACAATCTCCCCCTTTATCAATTACTTACAAAAACCTAACCTACCAAAACAAAATACATGAACAAGAGATTACATTGATATGAAATTAAATATAGGACTCTTGACATGCCTAACTAAGCAGCTCCTCTTCAGTTTGCTCCCCCATAACCTGTCAATCCCTGCATCATAAAACATAGCAAACTAGTTTTGGTGGGACTTGATCTTTCTCCCCCTTTTTGTCAGCAATTGACAAACTATTCTCTCCCCCTTAATGATATATCAATAAGGATAAGGTAAGAGTAGATAGTATGTCGCAATTATAACTATAAGCACGTGCTAACAGGAAGAGTATAGGGTGCATGAATCATAAAAACATGGAGCATGCTAAGGGATATGATTAACAAGAAAATGTAACTATCTAAGCATAGTTAATCATGCATAATTGGTCAAGGATATACATTTGCAATAAAAGCACAAAGGGCTTATAGCCCAATCAAGCAACCTCCCCTATTGGTATATCAAGACCAATACTAAGCAAAGATTAGCATACAATGAGGCATAAAACTCAAGATGATTAGCTAATCTAAGCAGTGAGATAGTCTAGCAGCAAATATATAAAATAGAAGCAAGGCTAAACTGCCAACTTTGGGCTCATGAGGCTTGAATCCTCTGATTTGCCCATACACATAGAAATGAGGCTGAAATCCTCAGATTTTCCTATTTAAGCACAAATTAGCCTCCTAAGGTTACCTAGCCTAGTTCACAACTCCCTTGGATGTGATTTTCTAGGACCCAACATGTTGTTGGGAGGGAATTTGTCTATTCTAAATTCATCTCCCTTAGGTTCATCCCTAGTTGGAGACCTATGTGCGGTAGGGGATCTATTGTACCTACCAAAACATGTAATTGGTCCTACACAAAATATTCGTAGATTTTTCGTTCAGTAGAGAAAGTTTCTTAATTAATTCCCTCATATGATTTGTCATTATTGGAGGGGATGGGAACCTTTTCTTTTTCTCCGGTGATCTCTTTGGTGGACTCTTTCTTGTGTGTGCCACTTTCTTAGTCACTCTATATTTAACTATCCGGTTTGTGACTGAGGTGGATGGTCGGCCTTTGACGATAGGGCATTCAAACCTAAAGTGACCGGCATCTCCACAAGCATGACACATGGGAGATGATTTAGATTTGCTCCCAGAAGCGATAGAGTCCATTTTAATCACCGAAGGAGAAGATGAGATTACAAAAGTATGCGAAATAGGCTCAAAACCTCTCTTATTCCCATTGGGATCACTCAAAGCAATTGATTTGCCTTTTGGGTTCAAATACCCCTCTTAGTTAGACATAGTCCTAGTGCTTCGGTACCGGATCTTACTCTAGACGGTTACGTCCTTGAAGAGCAACCCGCTTTGATACCAATTGAAATTGCGTCGGGTAGTCTAACACGACACCTTATGCATACACGTGTGGAAGCTTAAAGAGCAACTAGAATTATGGCTAAACCTATAGGAGGGGGTGATTAGGACCTTTTTAAAACTCTTTTCGCCTACTTAAACAATTCAACAAATTAAACTCCGTAAGCGATTAACATTTCGGCTTCCAAGCCTAAGTGGGTCCAATCAAAAGACTAGTAAATGATATATACAATAACAACCTAGTCTATTCAACACATGTAGACTATAGAGGATGGATCAACAAAAGCTCAAGTCTACATGAGGAGTGAAAGTACATCATGTGTGTGTGTATGTGCCTATCAATTGCCTAGCATACATTCCTAACTAAGCATTTATAATTAACAAGTTAAACGCAATGCATAAACAGAAATGTGCTCAAGAACAATCACAAACACAAGGATGTATAGTGGTTCGACTACTTGTCTACTCCACTCCCGGTTCAAGTACTCAACCCCTTTGAGCACACCGGCATTCACTAGGGAGTTTAAATCTAGTTCCTCCCAACCAAGGTGTTTTACTTCGGATCCACCCAACCGGGGAGTTTACGGGTTCCTCCCAACCTACACGTTTGCACCCGTGTTGGTGGCTCCCCCTTGGAGACTTTGTTTGGGCCCGACTAACGTGCCAAGGAACGGCTGACGTCCTTAAATTTAGGCCGACTAACAGGCCAAGGATCGGCTAACGACCCTAGATCGAGTTTGTCAAACAAACTCTACACTCAACTCCCACAGGGAATTGAGTGGATGGACTCTTAATAAGACAACCTTACTTGTCGGATTGAGACCCTTTGTAGCGCCGCTTTGGGTTGCTTCTTCTCCCTCTCCCGTGCTTGAATCAGCTTCCCGTGTGCTCCCCAGATCTTCGACGCCGCCGCTTTGCCAAGGCTTCAGCTCCAAGATCAGCTACCTTGCATGTGATGTTCCATTAGAGATGCCCAAGGTGCTAGGGAATGGTGAATCCTCTACAAATGGTAAGAAATAGGTTTCTTAGAGGAATACACCTATTTGGACTCCTAGGTAGTGTTTAGACAAAGGATTTAACTATCATCAAGGTGTCTAAACCCTAGGAATCAAGAGGGAACAAGTCCATTCTCAAGATGCCATTGAATGGCCCAAGCTTGTGATGAGAACACAAGGAGAATGGCTTGCTATGGGTTTGGGATAGAGCCTTTAATGGTCTCTAGCAATGTTGGCTAGCAATGGTGGCTTCTATCTCCTCAAAATCCCCTCTCTCTTACTAAAAAATGAACCCCCCTCTTTAAATAGATTTTCTTCCAACGGTAAAAAAATGGGCAGATTCGCGCATCTCCGATTAATCGAAAAAAGGTCCGATTGATCGTAGACCAGTCTGATTGATCGGAATTTAGTCCATAGAATTCTCTGGAGGATATTTCGATTGATCGGAACATGGTCCGATTGATCGGACTGACCCCTTCTGATGGATCGGAAGATTGTCCGATTGATCGGAAATATGTCCAGTGGATTTTCAAGGTTGCTGGAACAATTTTCGATTGATCGGAACTTCTGTCCGATTGATCGGAGTCCTATCGGAGCCAACGTCCGATTGATCGGAGATCAATCGAAAACTGCTGTTTGAGCTATTTTGATTACAGCAGCTTCCACCTCTTTAATTAGTCTAACCTATCATGTTTTTCATGGAGTTCTGAGACTAATGATGATGACTAAGGGTATACATTGTTGGTGCAAGTCATCTAAGAGGTTAAGGGTTAGGTTTTGGTCAAGGTTATGGCACAACAAGGCATCACTTTTACCTGTTTCTTCTTCCTTGATGCAACCGGTCCGTCTTGAGTCTTCGGTCTTCGTCTTCATTAAGCTCAACTAACACCAGACTCACTGACCTAAGTGATTGACAAACAAGGTGCACTAGTATGCCATAGAAAAGTGCACTAACAGGCTCCTTTACTTAAAAAATATCGAACAACCAGCGTTGTTCCATATACCGGTATCAGTGATCCCCTCGAGCATCTGGAGACGTACAGATCTCTTATGAAGCTAGAAGGATATAGCTCAAAAATTATGTGCAGGGCCTTTTCTTTAACTCTGAAGGATGCAGCGCGTACTTGGTTTTGTGGTCTGAAACCTCGGTCCATAGAGCCTTTCTTTCAATTATTGGATCTTTTCCTTTCTCCGTTCATGGGAAGCATCCGTACCAAAAAACCTGCATCTCATCTATCAGATTTGAAGCAGCAGCATGAAGAGACAAATAAAGAATTCACAGTCCGATTTACGACAGAAGCAGTTCAAGCCGAAGGTTATATTGAAGATAAGGGTCTCACTGCCCTTATAGCAGGCATTACAAGTGAAAAATTTCGATTCGCCTTGGATAAAAATCCTCCTAAAACAATGACAGAGTTCCAAGCCAAAGCTTAAAAATATTTGTTCGCTCGCCTCAAGTGTAAGGCTGCGATGTAGTAATAAATCTCGGTAAGACCGAGGTCGATCCACAGGGAAAGAAGTAAACAATTCCAAGTACTCTAATAACTAGAATCTAAGAAGTTTAAGAAAGTAGTTTTTCACATGAAATAGGAAAATCTAAAAATAAGAAGAACTAGAGCATCAAGGATCCACTTGTAGTAGTCCAATGCCAATCCATTCATCCAAGTACAACACAATTAGAATCAAAGTCCTATCTCTCATCTAATTGGAAGATATAACATTCAAGCACAAACAATCCCACTTAAATCTGGAAATTAGATTTCTAGTTCTAATGGAGCACATAGAACTTGAACTTGTAGCCTTCGGAGTAACAGCCATGCCTATGGACTATGGCATGCTCAAGGGTTACTACAATTCAAATTCAAACAACCCAATCATGGTAATTTCAGAGAATTACAAGGAACTCATGTCCGGAGCACACAAACTCTCATAATTCATCTAAAAAATTCAAACTTTATTCAAACTAGAACTTCAAAATCCAAAATTAAGAAAAGGGTACTTGAAATAAAAGAATTAAAGCATTGGAACCAACTACAAATTTCACCTCTAGCTCTAGCTAAGAGGTTAGCTAAGGAAAAGCATATTAAAACTAGAACTAGAACTAAGAAAAGGAAGAAAAACTAGCTGGAGGAGGCTAGGTAGCCTCCTGGGACTTGAACTCCTTGCTTCCCACGTCCTTGGTTCATTTGGAATAGAAGATAGCACCTCCTTTTATAGTGCAGCAATAGTACAGCAACATAGCAGAATTTGTTTCGCTTGGTACGGCTTAACCAATGGTCGGATTGCCTTCAAATTTGGTTTGTAGCTTCCTTGTAATGTGATCTTCTAAATAGATGATTTAGATTTCCAAGATTATCCTCTGAATGGGCCCACCAATCACATCACCGACCGCCTCTCAAAATCGCGCACTTTGGGTACCTTCAGAACCAGTCATCTTGCTTTCAACGCCCTGGAGTGTACAGAGGTCGGATTGATCTCAAATTTTAAACATTGATAGAAAACTTCATCCTCTACATGATAGATGGATTAGATTGTCCAAAACAATCCCAAAATGTGGTCCGAAAATTAGAACACTTAGGGCTTTTATAAACTCTGCGCAGTTGGATCTTTCTGGATGGTCCATCTTTCTTCAACCGGTACGATCAAACCACACATCCTTTTGATCTGAAACTTTTGTGGTTATTCATATATGGATGTGTTCTAAAAGATGGTCAAAGTATATTCTTCATATCATCAATGATGAGTCCTCTGGACCGGCCCAGAGTTGAACAGCAAAATCTGGAACTTTCTGGACAGTTCGTATTGTTTTGGCCACCACGGTCAATCCGTAGCTCCGATCGACACGAAACCACTTGGGTTAGTTCGGCGTCGAGCTCCTCTTCGACATGGATGTGTTGGATTTCTAAATATCATCAAGATGGCTTCAGAAAACTGGTCCGAAAAATCAGGTGCGGGAGTACATTGCTGTTTTAGAATCTGGAATCTGAAACTTGCATGGCCGACCGGTCACGACCGGTCGGACAGGGCTGGCCGACCGGTCATGACCGGTCAGGCCCTCTTTGGCATTACTCCAGCAAGCATGGCCGACCGGTCAAGACCGGTCGGGCTTCCTTGGCCGACCGGTCAAGACCGGTCGGTCTCTTTTTCTTCTTGTTTTCTTCCTTTCTTTCTTCTATTTTCTTCTTTCTTTGCTTCCTTCTTTCTTTGGTCCACCTTGGGCCTTCATCAAAGGCTCCAAATGGCCCCTTTTTGGTCTCTAATTGAGTGAAGTCCGCTCTCATTCCTATAATCACAAAACATGTGTTAGATGGGCCTTTAAATCATGAAAATCATGCAAACCATGTCATGTAATGGGCAATGCAATGTATAAATTGGAGGTTCAACACACCCCCCAACCAGCTTTTTGCTAGTCCCGAGCAAAACATGCGTGAAACAATTTCAAACCTCCAAACCCAACTCTCCCTCAGAACCCATGATTCTATCCATTCCAAGGTGTATAAGTATAAAATTTGGAAAAATTAGGTGATAGAAGCTGAAATCTTGGACTCTCAAAACATAATAAGTGTCTACATGAAATTCCCACTGATTGATTGATAAATAGAAGAACTCGAACAAATTCAACCTAGTGTGCATAGTGAAAGTTCATCTCATGAGTTTCTGGGATCATCTTCTTCATAGATTAAGTAAACCAAGGATTTTAAGGTGCACAGAGCAACAACAAGCCTATGACAGGAATTTGCCTTACCGTCCTTCCGACGGCTTTCACACTACGTCCCATTTCCGGCTTTGGTTACGGTTCGACCATCCCCCGGTTGGTAATAGGTAGCCCTTTTCGAAATTTTCCACCATTTTTCCTTCATTCCCGATTTCATCCTTTCTTTCCTTTTTCTTTTAAAATTAGATAGGATTTTTAAAAATCCATATCTTTCATTATTTTCCCATGGACAAGGATGGACAAAATACCCCGGCTTGGTTTCTCAACACCTTTATATCAAAGTCTAGCTAATCCACAAATCACATAAACCTTTCAACTCATGAAAATCGTATAATGTGAACTTGGTGTGAAGGTGTTCAAATTTTCTATCAATCACAACAATAGGGGAACTAACATATAAAACCATTATGTTGGGAGAATTCAAGACTTACAACATCACACACTTCATATCTCCTCTTCTTATACTTATATCATCTCGAATGCATGGAAATACGGTTTTCTAAAAGAATTTTGAAATTTTAGAAAATTCGAAAAAATTTGCGCATGTGAGGCTCGAAATGTTGCAACATGCTAGGTGAGGAATCTCATCTCACCCCCCAACCAAATCTTGCATTGTCCTCAATGTAAAAAGATATGCAATTAGCATGAACATGAGAGCAATGGTAAAATATGAGTGAGAACAATAGTACCTGAGATAGCAAGTTGATCAATTCTAGCATCTTCCATTGTCTCGATGAGACTTATTCAATCCTAATTGCAGAAAAATAAATCCTAACCTACCTACCTACCTTTGATTAGTCCGATCAACTACATGATCAAAGTTGAGCAGGATCTTCATGAATTTCAATAAATTTCTCATGAGGACCATCCAAAGTCCTGCTCGACAGTAAACATGTGTGCTTCTTATCATTGAAGTCCAATCGTATTGTGCACCACATGCATAAAAGGAGGAGATAAGAGCAGCAAAAAGATATCTCCTCAAATTCTGATTTGGGTTATGATTGATTAAAAATGGGTCCTCCCAATCAGAATTTTCAATGGGCTGAAGGACCCATGATGGTGGAGAGACACTCATCAAGTTTTCATTGGTTAAAGTTGTCTCCTCCACAATATCAAAATTGTACGGTGCTTCCACAAACAATGGTAAAGAGTGTAAATCAGTGGAAAGGTGTTCTTCAGGCACCGGCACCGTGTCTAACAAAATGTCCAACTCCTTAATCATCTCATCATCAAGATCATAAGATTGGGCCAAGCATTCCTCTAGGAAATCGAGATAGTCGGATGAAGGATCATGATCTTGCTTGAGTGAGTGCAAAAATTCAGTTTCGATGGTGAGGGACTCTCCCTCCATGGAGTGGAATTCTTCCAAACTAGGTTCTCCATAACTAGTATGAGGCACCGAGTCGGAAGTATGCAAGGCTTTAACAATCTCTTGAATAATGGGGTCGTTTGAATTTTCAAAGTGAGCCAAGCATTCGTCCAAAGAATCTGAATTTTCACTCATGAGAGTCTCATTCTCCATATTAAAATTAAACATGGCAAGTTGGTGGAGTGACTCAAAAATATCAACTTCGGCCGTCTCTCTAGCATGCATATCCTCTAGAGACTCATAATCATTATGCCCTTGGGAAAAAGAAACCATAGGTTCATAACCATTCACCAAACCCTCATTGTAGGCAACCCCACTACCACTTTCAAATTTTATGGATTCCTCGGGTTCGTCAACCGTCATTGAAATCTCTTCATCATTAAGTTCAAAGCATCCAAAAGAGATAGTGGACTCACCATAATTGATGATGACATTGGGATCATCGAAATCAATCTCCTTTAAAAGTCTATCCATTAAATCCGAAGAAGGTGGGACTTGGATAGCCTCATCCTCCTCATTGTTGGGGATTGATTCGGTGTTCCCAATGTTGGGTTTAATATTTTGAGATGGCGAGAGGTTTTGTATGTATTGCTCAGTTGTTTTCATAAACTCTCGCAGCACATCCTCAAGAGTTTGTGTCGGTTGCGGCTCATGAGAAAGAAACTCTTGAGGATAGTTGTTGGCATCCATGGTTGGCTCATCTTCCAAGTTGAAATTTTGATGCTCCCACCAATTTGGATTATGCATGTCATATGTTGGGCTTTTAGATGGTTGTTGACATGTGTAGCCATACAAGTGATCATACATTGTCCTAACCGGTGGAACATTATTCATCTCTTTCCGATACTCTTCCATTATCTTACGTTGTGCCTCAATATGTGTATTGTTTTCATTAATGTAATCACGCATCGTCTTACGTGGGGAGGTAGTGGAGGTTGATTGAATCTCAGAAAAATACTTATGCTTATAATGGTTCCAATCATAATGATTTTGGGTCTCAAAATCCGACGTCTCATCCTCCAAAAGGTACTTGTACGCACCATTCGTCCAATCATACATGATGAAATTTTAAAGAATTGGGAACTACCCTAATCTAGAAAAAAGAACAAAAAGAAGGGAGATGGGGAGATGTTACCCAATAGAGTGAGATCTATGTCAGCAACAATGTCCTACAAAATCCAAAAATTTGTTAGTAATCTAAAAAAAAAAAAAATCAGAAAATCTACTTCTATAAAAACTGAAAATCCTACCTAACTAAGATTACTCTATAGCTACTAGAACAATTAAAACCGTTTAACTTTTTCCCTGGCAGCGGCGCCAAAAACTTGTTCGCTCGCCTCAAGTGTAAGGCTGCGATGTAGTAATAAATCTCGGTAAGACCGAGGTCGATCCACAGGGAAAGAAGTAAACAATTCCAAGTACTCTAATAACTAGAATCTAAGAAGTTTAAGAAAGTAGTTTTTCACATGAAATAGGAAAATCTAAAAATAAGAAGAACTAGAGCATCAAGGATCCACTTGTAGTAGTCCAATGCCAATCCATTCATCCAAGTACAACACAATTAGAATCAAAGTCCTATCTCTCATCTAATTGGAAGATATAACATTCAAGCACAAACAATCCCACTTAAATCTGGAAATTAGATTTCTAGTTCTAATGGAGCACATAGAACTTGAACTTGTAGCCTTCGGAGTAACAGCCATGCCTATGGACTATGGCATGCTCAAGGGTTACTACAATTCAAATTCAAACAACCCAATCATGGTAATTTCAGAGAATTGCAAGGAACTCATGTCCGGAGCACACAAACTCTCATAATTCATCTAAAAAATCCAAACTTTATTCAAACTAGAACTTCAAAATCCAAAATTAAGAAAAGGGTACTTGAAATAAAAGAATTAAAGCATTGGAACCAACTACAAATTTCACCTCTAGCTCTAGCTAAGAGGTTAGCTAAGGAAAAGCATATTAAAACTAGAACTAGAACTAAGAAAAGGAAGAAAAACTAGCTGGAGGAGGCTAGGTAGCCTCCTGGGACTTGAACTCCTTGCTTCCCACGTCCTTGGTTCATTTGGAATAGAAGATAGCACCTCCTTTTATAGTGCAGCAATAGTACAGCAACATAGCAGAATTTGTTTCGCTTGGTACGGCTTAACCAATGGTCGGATTGCCTTCAAATTTGGTTTGTAGCTTCCTTGTAATGTGATCTTCTAAATAGATGATTTAGATTTCCAAGATTATCCTCTGAATGGGCCCACCAATCACATCACCGACCGCCTCTCAAAATCGCGCACTTTGGGTACCTTCAGAACCAGTCATCTTGCTTTCAACGCCCTGGAGTGTACAGAGGTCGGATTGATCTCAAATTTTAAACATTGGTAGAAAACTTCATCCTCTACATGATAGATGGATTAGATTGTCCAAAACAATCCCAAAATGTGGTCCGAAAATTAGAACACTTAGGGCTTTTATAAACTCTGCGCAGTTGGATCTTTCTGGATGGTCCATCTTTCTTCAACCGGTACGATCAAACCACACATCCTTTTGATCTGAAACTTTTGTGGTTATTCATATATGGATGTGTTCTAAAAGATGGTCAAAGTATATTCTTCATATCATCAATGATGAGTCCTCTGGACCGGCCCAGAGTTGAACAGCGAAATCTGAAACTTTCTGGACAGTTCGTATTGTTTTGGCCACCACGGTCAATCCGTAGCTCCGATCGACACGAAACCACTTGGGTTAGTTCGGCGTCGAGCTCCTCTTCGACATGGATGTGTTGGATTTCTAAATATCATCAAGATGGCTTCAGAAAACTGGTCCGAAAAATCAGGTGCGGGAGTACATTGCTGTTTTAGAATCTGGAATCTGAAACTTGCATGGCCGACCGGTCACGACCGGTCGGACAGGGCTGGCCGACCGGTCATGACCGGTCAGGCCCTCTTTGGCATTACTCCAGCAAGCATGGCCGACCGGTCAAGACCGGTCGGGCTTCCTTGGCCGACCGGTCAAGACCGGTCGGTCTCTTTTTCTTCTTGTTTTCTTCCTTTCTTTCTTCTATTTTCTTCTTTCTTTGCTTCCTTCTTTCTTTGGTCCACCTTGGGCCTTCATCAAAGGCTCCAAATGGCCCCTTTTTGGTCTCTAATTGAGTGAAGTCCGCTCTCATTCCTATAATCACAAAACATGTGTTAGATGGGCCTTTAAATCATGAAAATCATGCAAACCATGTCATGTAATGGGCAATGCAATGTATAAATTGGAGGTTCAACAATATTCTAACGCTGAAGAAGTAGCCTTGGCTCATCATGATATTCAGAGAAAGAAGCGAAAGTCTGAAGAAATTTCTCCAACATATAGAAAGTATCAGCGTGATCGACGAGACCGCTCTCCAGAGAAGTCTGTTGAGCTCTTAATTGTGCATATTCTAACCCCAATTCATCACTCATTATGCAAGGTTTTCATGAATTAACGACTAATCTAATGCTTGGATTTGTGATTGTAGGGACAAGAGAGAAGATTCATCAATTGGAGACTTAAAAACGCCATTTACAAGCAAAGAAGATCAAAGGACTAAGCGTCAAAGGATGAAAGAAAGAAGTCAGAAGATAGAAGAAAGAAGGCAGAAGAATGTGCCCAAGACCGGTCATCTGACCGGTCCAATCACTCAACAGAAAGGGCCCTGCGGCCACAACTCTCTGGACCTGTTAAGACCGGTCGTACGACTGGTCGTCCACTGCTCAGACCGGTCGTGTGACCGGTCCTTGAATTAAATTTGTGGGATCAGAATTTTCCAAAACTCTCTGAACGTTTTTCGTACTTTTGCGACCGGTCATGCGACTGGTCGTCCAGGAGCTCAGACCGGTCGTGTGACCGGTCCTCTGCGTAACTGGGCGTGTTTCACAAGCTCCGGATTTCTCTGCACACTGCGTATCCTTACGCAAATTCTGGAAGATTCCGACGCTGTGGAGCTTCTGCACTATAAAAGGACACATAAGGATCGTTCATAGGGCATCTTAGGAGGGATTGAGCACGGTGGGAGACGGTGAAAGTCGATTTCGGAGTTCTACAACTCCTCCTTGTTTGCTTTCTAGTTTTATGTTTTATTTAGTTATTTTCATGTTTCCTTGGATCATGAACGGCTAAACCTCTTAGCTAGGGCTAAGAGGTGGAGCTTGTAGTGAATCTAAGATGTTTCAATTCGTTTGATTTGGTTTCAAGTTGGAATTCTATTGAAGAACAATGGTTTGAAGTTTAATTCAAGTACTAAGTAATTTTTCTTAGTCTTATGATGACTCATGGATATTTGGAAGGATTTCTTGAGTTCTTAATTGTTGTGAACTAGTCTAGACCTGTATGATCTGAGGAATTGGAATACGCTCTAGATTTATGAGCTTCATGTGGGAACTTATTACCAAAAGTCTACTTTTCTGGAAATTCTGGATTATGTAAGACTGTATATGTGATTTGAATCAAGTTCAAATGATGATCTAGTTTTGTCTTGTGACAGGATTTAATGATGGTTATGATTGTGATCTTAGCCTGTTGGAATTGGGACTGACCTATGCAATTGAGTATGCTCGTCCTATCTTGCATTGAGTGAATCATATACATTGATCTTACATATGGCAGATTGTTTGGTTTAACTGTTCTATCATCCGACTAGATAGATCTTAATTTCGATTCTAGTTGAGAGAGTGAGAAACCAAAGAGAATTGAGCATCAAGGATTGCTACAATTGGATCCTTAAACCCCTAGTGCCTTTTAATTAATTGATTACCTTCAATTTAGTTCAAAATTACTATTTACATCAATCTTCTACAAATCTATTTGTTAGCTTTTCAATAGAACTATTGGAAGTGTTTTGTGGATTCCTACATAAGTCCCCGTGGATCGACCTCGGTTTTACCGTGATTATTACTACATCGCAACCCTACACTTGGGGAAGCGAACAAGTTTTTTGGCGCCGTTGCCGGGGACTTTGACGGTTTTTCACAAAATTTCTGAAAGTAGTTTCTATTTAGGGTTTTTAGGATTCTAGTACTAACTTATTTGTTTTATTTTGATTTTTTTTCTTTTGCAGGGATTTTTAGGAAGTTGAAGAAGAAGTAGGCATCTTAAATCATGTTCTATCTTTCTAACCTTACTCTTCTTCTTCTCCTATTCATTCCTACCATATTCATCTCTTGTAGAGTGGGTGGTGACTCCTCTTTGGATCTCTGATAGGTAGGCCTTGTGCCACCTTGATTCCTATTGGTCGGCACTGCCGTCTTGGATCACCATGTGCTCAGAGATTTCTCTTCTCACCTCTACTCCTCTTGCTTCTTTTTCTGCACTTTTCTCAAAAGATTCAAAGAGTGGGTGGGGAGTTCTCTGAACCCCTATTGACCAGGAGAAATCGGTCTCTATCCTTGCTTCTGGCATAGCCATTGCAAGACACCTTGTGCTTCGGTCTTAGAGAAGAGTAAAGAAAGGAAGAAAGAATTCCTTTTTGTTTCATTCTTTTAGGATTTGCATGCCACATTGGGCTCGGGATTCTAATAACCGACTCATTAGTGAAGGGGGAATAGTGGAAGGAATTGACAGAGAACCACGTGCTAGGAGACATCTAACTTCTCCAATTTTGTCTGAAAGTATGGCTATAAATCAACCCAATCCTATGGCCAATTAAAATCTGGGCCAAAATCAAACCGAAATGGGAGAGAATGTGGTTGAGAATGTTCCCCGACCAAGAACATTACGTGATTACTTGCAACCAGCAAGAGCGAGCACTCCCTTATGCATAGTTTTTCCACAAAATGCAGGGAATGTAGATTTGAAATCGGGAGTAATCCAACTCCTCCCGAGATTCCATGGATTAGACAGTGAAAGTGCCTATCAACACTTTAAGGAATTTGATGAGGTAATAACCATCATGCACTTTGCAAACGTAACTGATGATGTGGTAAGGCTTAAATTATTTCCTTTTACTCTTAAAGATAAAGCTAAAGGTTGGCTTCATGCATTAAGGCCAAGATCAATTGGTGCATGGATTGATATGCATAGGGAGTTCATAAAAAAATTCTTCCCTACTCACAAAATGAACATGTTGAGGCGCGTTATCATGAACTTTGCCCAAAAGGAGGATGGGACCTTCTTCCAATGTTGGGAGAGGCTTAAGGACTTGTTAAATGCATGCCCACATCATGGCTATGAAATTTAGCGGGTTATAAGCTTTTTCTATGAAGGACTGACTTCACCCATGCGCCAATTCGTAGAGATAATGTGTAATGGGGAGTTCATGAATAAGGAAGCCGATGAAGCATGGGACTATTTGGAGGAATTGGCTGAGAATGTATAGTCTTGGGATACATCTAAACCAACAAATTCCAAGACTACCCAACAAAAGGAAAAAGGAGGAATTTATGTCCTATAAGAAGAGGATAACATAAGTGCATGGGTGGCTAGCCTCACAAGAAAAGTCGAGGCCATGGAATTAAAGAAAGGACAGACGATCAACTCTAATGACGTTGAAACTGTTTGTGGAATTTGTGCCGGAAATCAACATGCAACACAAGATTGTCCCACAATTTCAGCAGTCCAAGACATCTTACAAGAACAATCAAATGCCATAAACAGTTATCAACGACAATTTGGTGCTCCAAACTCAAACACGTTTAATTCTAATTGGAAGAACCATCCCAACTTCAGTTGGAGGAATGGACCCACTGCGAATGCAAACAATATCCCTCAAGCTCAACCTTTACTAGGTCCGTCCCTAGTCATTACACCAAAAGCTACGCTAGAGGAGATGTTGGGTTCATTTGTATCGGTTCAAGCTAAGTATAACAAGACTAATTCTCTGAAAATAGATGGGTTCATGCAAGAGCAATTGAAATTTAATCAAAGTTCAACTCAAGCCATCAATGACTTGAAAAATTCAATGGCTAGAGTTGAATCTCACCTCAGTGTTAGGGAGAAATGCACACTTCCTGCCCAACCTCTTCCTAACCCAAGAACCCAATTTGAGATACAAGACGCAAGCTCATCCTCCCAACATACGGAGCATGTTCAAGCTATCACCAATTTGAGAAGTGGGAAAATAGTTGATAAATCTAATCCAGTGAAGGCCCCAAAGCCTAAGGATCCAGAAAATTCTAAAGAGGATGAAAGCTCAAACAACACTCCATAAGAGAAAGAACCGGAAAGGCAATACAAGCCGGTTGCCCCGTTTCCTCAAAGGTTGATTTCACCCAAACCTTTAGGCAAAAACCTGAAAATTTTATAGGTTTTCAAGCAGGTGAGGATCAACATTCCGTTGTTAGATGCCATAAAGCAAATACCATCCTATGCCAAATTTCTAAAGGAATTGTGCACTGGTCAAAAGGAAACATAATGTTCATAACAAAGTACTTTTGACTGAGAATTTGAGTGCTATTATCAAACAAGAGGTGCCCCAAAAATACAAGGATCCAGGTAGTCCAACCATCTCATGCATCATAGGAGACTACCAGATTAAACAAGCTTTACTCAATTTAGGGGCAAGTGTAAACCTCATTCTGTACTCGGTTTAAGGTGAATTGAAACCCACCAAAACCACACTCCAACTTGCTGATAGATCCATTCGTATACCGAGAGGTGTGATTGAGGATGTTTTAGTCCAAGTTGATAAATTCTACTACCCAGTAGACTTTATTGTCTTGGATACACATCCCGTGATAGGTACCGGTGCTCAAATTTCCGTCATACTTGGCCGCCCCTTTCTAGCCAACTTCAAATGCAATTATCAATTGTAGAAATGGGCTTGTACAAATGTCCTTTGGAAATATGACACTTGAGCTGAATGTATTTAATTTATGCAAACAACCACGGGAAGTTGATGAGGAGATCCACGAGATAAACTTGATTGGATCATTCGCGGAGAATACATTCCCCCTGACATTATATTCCGACCCTTTGGAGGCATGTGTGACCCACTCTCATGAGATAAATGATGACACAATACGAGAGTTGGATGCCATTTTAGATGTGATGCCGGTGCTTGATAACAAAAGATGGAGGACCCTATTTGAGCCTTTACTCGTAAACGAGAACAAGCCCCTCCCATCCAATATCAAGGCACCAACACTCGACCTAAAATCATTACCAAGTGAGTTGAAATATATCTATTTAGGTCGAGATGAGACATATCCTAGTGGTGATTTCTTCCCACTTGGACGAGGAACAAGAGAGTAGGCTAATTGCCATCTAATAGAGCATAAGAGTGCCATTGGGTGGTCGATTGCGGATCTCAAAGGCATAGACCCACTGATTTGTACTCATCGCATACACCTTGAGGAGAATGCGAAGACATCCAGGCAACCAAAGATGACTCAATCCAAACATGAAGGATGTGGCTAAGGCTGAAGTGGTGAAACTATTGGATGTGGGTATTATTTATCTGATAGTCAATGGGTGAGCCCAACTCAAGTGGTGCCTAAGAAATCTGGAATAATCATCGTAGCCAATGCCAATAATGAACTAATACTAACCAGGGTCACTACCAGTTGGAGAATGTGCATTGACTACAGGAAGCTAAACACTGTCACGAGGAAAGACCACTTCCCCCTACCGTTTGTTGATCAAATTTTAGAAAGGTTGGAGGGTCATTCCCATTTTTGGTTCCTTAATGGCTATTTAGGGTACAATCAAATAGAGATCGCCCTTGAAGACCAAGAAAAGACTACATTCACATGTCCATTCGGCACTTTCGCCTATCGACGGATGCCGTTTGGACTATGCAATGCCCCTGCCACTTTTCAGCGATGTATGATGAGTATCTTTTCTGATATGGTGGGGACATTTCTCGAAGTCTTCATAGATGATTTCTCAGTATTTGGTTGTAGCTTTGATGAGTGCCTTGTGAACATGAAATCTGTGTTGAAAAGATGTGAAGAGAAGAACCTTGTGTTGAATTGGGAGAAATGTCACTTCATGGTTCAAAAGGGAATTGTACTTGGTCACATCGTTTCACAAAACGAAATCGAGGTGGACAAAGCGAAAATTGATCTTATCTCCAACCTTCCACCACCTAAGAGCATACAAGATGTGCGGTCCTTTTTGGGACACGCAGGATTTTATAGAAGGTTCATAAAGGACTTCAGTTCACTCTCTCGTCCTTTATGTAACCTACTTCAAAAGGAGAATTCATTCGAGTGGAATGAAGATTGTCAAAATGCCTTTACCACACTTAAAGGTATGTTGACATGTGCTCCCATTATGCAACCACCTAATTGGAGCCTTCCTTTTGAAGTTATGTGCGATGCAAGCGACTATGTTATTGGGGCCGTGCTAGGCCAAAGAAAAGAGAAGAAGCCATGTGTTATCTACTACGCAAGTAGAACCTTAAACTCAGCCCAAGCAAACTACACTACTACAGAAAAGGAACTTTTAGCCATAGTTTTTGCCTTGGACAAGTTTAGGTCCTACTTGATTGGATCCAAGATCATCATATTCACTGACCATGCCGCGCTTAAGTACCTTCTCTCTAAGAAGGATGCTAAACGACGGTTGTTAAGATGGATCCTTGTACTCCAAGAATTTGACAAAGGAGTAGAAAATGTAGTGGCTGACCATCTCTCTCGACTTGTTCTCACCGATTCCCCTGAAACGACCGCGATCAATGACATGTTCCCTGATGAACAACTTTTTAAAATCTCCCATTTTCCATGGTATGTGGACATTGCTAACTATCTTGCTACAGGTACGATTCCTACACATTGGAAAAAGCAAGATAAGGATAAGTTCTTCAATGAGGTGTGAAAATTCCTATGGGACGACCCATACTTATTCAAGTATTGTCCCGATCAAATCATAAGGAGATGTGTGCCAGATGATGAACAACAAAGTATCATCTCCTTTTGTCATTCATAGACATGTGGTGGCCACTTTTCGGCTAAGAAGACCACAGCCAAAATTCTGCAATGTGGGTTTTATTGGCCCACTATGTTCAAAGACACACATGAGTTTTGCAAAACATGTGAGCCTTGTCAGAAATTGGGAGGAATCTCCTGTAGAAATATGATGCCACTCAATCCCATCTTAATAATTGAATTTTTTTATTGTTGGGGCATCGATTTCATGGGTCCATTCCCATCTTCTTTTGGAAACGTATATATCTTGTTTGCCGTTGATTATGTGTCCAAATGGGTCGACGCGATCCCATGCCGGAATAATGACCATAAAACAGTCATTCGTTTCTTAAAAGAGAATATTCTTTCCCAGTTTGGAACACCTCGAGTCATCATAAGTGATGGAGGGTCTCACTTTTGTAATTGCTCATTTGAAACCTTAATGAAGAAATATAGGCGTAACATACAAAGTGAGAACTCCCTATCACCCACAAACTAGTGGACAAGCTGAGATATCCAATAGGGAGATTAAACAGATTTTGGAGAAAAGAGTGAACCCCGATCGCAAGGATTGGTCGCTTCGACTTACCGATGCGCTTTGGCTTACCGTATCGCTTTTAAGACCCCTATTGGAATGTCTCCCTATAGACTTGTCTATGGGAAGGCTTGTCACTTGCCTGTGGAGTTGGAACATAGGGCATATTGGGCAATAAAGAAGATGAATTTTGATTCTGACAAGGCGAACTCGTTGCGCAAACTACAATTGAATGAACTTGCGGAACTTCGGAACGAAGCTTATGAAAATACGAGAATTTATAAGGACAAGACGAAGGTGTTCCATGATAAGAACATTCTTCGTAAGACATTCACGATTAATAAAAAAGTCCTTCTGTATAATTCTCGCCTACATTTATTTCTGGGAAAATTGAGATCTTGATGGACCGGTCCCTACATCGTGCAAACTGTCTACCCATATGGGACCGTCGAGTTGTTAAATCCAAGGAACAGCAACATCTTTAAGGCGAATGGTCAGCGATTAAAGCCGTTCTTTGAGAAGCTTCCCTCAGACGGTATGTCCATACCTCTGACTGATCCTGTGTATCAGGATGACTGATCTCCTAGTCTGATGGAGGTATAGAGTAGTTAGGATTAGGATTTTGTTGCTTTTGTTTCCTTTTTCATAGGTTTGTTAGAAGGAGGAAAAATTCCACTTTTTGTTCTCTCAGGTACTATTATTCCTCACTCCATTTTATTTTAGAATTGCTCTCATGTTTTGCTCATTGAACATCTTTTACATTGAGGATAATGCAAGATTTGGTTGGGGGTGTAGGATCACTTGGATGAATCTAGCGTTTTGTAACATTTTGAGCAATTATGTAGAAAATTTTCGATTTCTCTAAAATTCAAAACTCTTTTGGAAAACTTTGTTTCTATGCATTCGAGATGATATGAGTATAAGAAGAGGAGATACGAAGTGTACGAAGTTGTAAGTCTTGAACTTCTCTTAGCATAATGGTTTTATACATGAATTCCCCTAATTATGTGATTGATAGAAAATTTGAACACTCTTACACCTAGTTCACATTACACGAGTTTCATGGGTTGAAAAGATTAGGTGATTTGTGGATTAGCTAAACTTTGCTTTAAGGTGTTGAGAAACCAAGCCGGGGTACTTTGTCCATCCTTGTCCATGGGAAAACAACGAAAGATATGGATTTCTAAAAATCCTATCTAATTTAAAAGAAAAAGGAAAAGGAAGGATGAAATTGGGAATGATGAAAAAATGGTGGAAAATTTCGATGAGGGCTACCTATTACCAACTGGGGGATGGTCTACCCGTAACCAAAGCCGAAAATGGGACGTAGTGTGATAGCCGTCGGAAGGATAGTAAGGCAAATTCCTGTCATTGGCTTGTTGTTGCTCTATATACCTTGAGATCTATATTCTAGTTGATCTATGAAGAAGATAATCCTGGAAACTCATGAGATGAATTTTCACTATGTACATTAGGTTGAATTTGTTCAAGTTCTTCTATTTATCAACCAATCAGTGGGAATTTCATATGGATACTTATTATGTTTTAAGAGTTTACGGTTTCAACCTCTATCACCTAATTTTTCTGACTCCTACACTTGTGTGGCTTGGGATGTATAGAAGAATAGTTTCTGAGGGAGAGTTGAATTTTGGAAGAATGAATAGTTTTGCGCATGTTTTGCTCGGGACTAGCAAAATGCTAGTTGGGGTGTGTGTTGAGCTCTTAATTGTACATATTCTAACCCCAATTCATCACTCATTATGCTAGGTTTTCATGAATTAACGACTAATCTAATGCATGGATTTGTGATTGTAGGGACAAGAGAGAAGATTCATCAATTGGAGACTTAAAGACACCATTTACAAGCAAAGAAGATCAAAGGACTAAGCAGTCAAAGGATGAAAGAAAGAAGTCAGAGGACAGAAGAAAGAAGGCAGAAGAATGTGCCCAAGACTGATCGTCCGACCGGTCGTCCATAGCCCAGGACAGGTCGTCCGACCGGTCTAATCACTCAACAGAAGGGGCCCTGCGGACCACAACTCTTTGGACCTGTTAAGACCGGTCGTACGACCGGTCCTTGAATTAAATTTGTGGGCTTCGAATTTCCCAAAACTCTCTGGACGTTTTTCACACTTTTGCGACCGGTCATGCGACCGGTTGTCCAGGAGCTCAGACCGGTCGTGCGACCGGTCGTCTGCGTAACTGGGCGTGTTCTACAAGCTTCGGATTTCTCTGCGCACTGCGTATCCTTACGCAAATTCTAGAAGATTTCGACGCTGCGGAGCTTCCCCACTATAAAAGGACACCTAGGGATCGTTCCTAGGGCATCTTAGGAGGGATTGAGCACGGTGGGAGACGGCGGAAGTCGATTTCGGAGTTCTACAACTCCTCTTAGTTTGCTTTCTAGTTTTATGTTTTATTTAGTTGTTTTCATGTTTCCTTGGATCATGAACGGCTAAACCTCTTAGCTAGGGCGAAGAGGTGAAGCTTGTAGCGAATCTAAGATGTTTCAATTCGTTTGATTTGGTTTCAAGTTGGAATTCTATTGAAGAACAATGGTTTGAAGTTTAATTCAAGTACTAAGTAGTTTTTCTTAGTCTTATGATGACTCATGGATGTTTGGAAGGATTGCTTGAGTTCTTAATTGTTGTGAACTAGTCTAGGACCTGTATGATATGAGTAATTGGAATACGCTCTAGATTTATGAGCTTCATATGGGAACTTCTTACCAAAAGTCTACTTTTCTGGAAATTCTGGATTATGTAAGACTGTGTATGTGATTTGAATCAAGTTCAAATGATGATCTAGTTTTGTCTTGTGACAGGATTTAATGATGGTTATGATTGTGATCTTAGCCTATTAGAATTGGAATTAACCTATGCAATTGAGTATGCTCGTCCTATCTTGCATTGAGTGAATCATATGCATTGATCTTACATATGGCAGATTGTTTGGTTTAATTGTTCTATCATCCGACTAGATAGATCTTAATTTCGATTCTAGTTGAGAGAGTGAGAGACCGCAGTGAATTGAGCATCAAGGATTGCTACAAGTGGATCCTTAAGCCCCTAGTGCTTTTTAATTAATTGATTACCTTCAGTTTAGTTCAAAATTACTATTTACATCAATCTTCTACAAATCTATTTGTTTGCTTTTCAGTAGAACTATTTGAAGTGTTTTGTGGATTCCTACATAAGTCCCTGTGGATCGACCTCAGTCTTATCGAGATTATTACTACATAGCAACCCTACACTTGGGGAAGCGAACAAAGTCTTATCCCGGGAAATATCGCAATTATACTCCTCTCAATCAGTCACAAAAAAAGGGTACTGATGGAGATCAAACATAAGTTGTATGTTAAATGGTCTCCGATGATCAAATCGGATTCTGAAAAAAGAGACAAAAGAATGTTTTGTTACTTCCATAAAGATCATGGGCATAACACCCAAGATTGTATATCTCTTAAAGACCAGATTGAAGCCCTCATTTGAAAGGGACACCTCCGAGACTGTCGCACGGCAAGATCGTTCGCCCAAATGATCCGATCCCCCAGCGCATCGTGAACATCAAGCGCGAAGGAAAAGTTACCGTAGCATCGTCCTTCATAGGAAGATGTCGAACCTACCGGCTGAAATTCGGACCATTGCAAGTGGTCCGGCTTGTGGAGGAGATTCCCAAGCCTCAAGAAAAGCATATACTCAAAAGGCGTGCCAGAAGCCTTAGCATATTTACTGGGTGGAGAATCATCCAGCACGTCAAGTTTTGAGCCATCATCCAATCTCTTTCTCTCACGAAGATGCTAAGGGAATCCATTTCCCTCATAAAGATTCCATCGTCGTAGCATTAAAGCTTTTGTGCCTCAAATAACGAAATGAAATATGAAGCCTTAATTGTCGGTCTCGAATTAGCAAATATACTTACAATAAGGAACCTATTCATTCACAGCGACTCTCAGCTTGTCGTATATCAAGTGCTCAACGAATTCGAGGGCAAAGGAAGAGCGGATGGCTTCGTACAAATCTCAAGTACTCATCTTGCTCGCTCAAATTGAACAAATATGAAATAAGTCATATTCCTCGAGAGGAGAACAAGCTCGCAGATTCTTTGGCAAAATTATCTTCTGCACCTGAGTCCGATCTGACGCATGCTGTTCGTATGGAGCACCTATCTACCCCGAGTATTAATCAAGTTGCTCCAGAGCAGGTCATCACATTGCTTTTATCTTCATGTTGGATGGACCCCATCATCCTTTACCTCCAAAACGGACGACTCCCAGATGATAAAAAATCAGCACGACAAATACGCTATCGTGCTGCCAGGTACATCTTACAAAATGAAAAATTATTACGTAAAAGTTTTACTTGACCATATTTAAGGTGTCTCCATTCAGAAGAAGCACACCGTGTTCTAGATAAAATACACCAGGAGGCACCCGGTAATCATCCCAAAGGACGATATCTAGCATACAAAGCAATGAGGCAATGATACTATTGGCCCACTATGAAGGCGGATGCTATCAAATTCTCAAAGAAATGTGACAAACGTCAGCGATATTCTCCAGTCCCTCATTTACCGTCTGAGCAAATGACACCGATAGACGGCCCTTGGCCTTTTGCTCAATGGGGAATTGATATAATCAGACCACTACTTTTGGGAAAAGGATGTGGCAGTCGATTACTTCACCTCGATCTCCTAAAATAGAAAAGGGACATATCACTTCTTCGAGTAGCGGCTTATCAACAACGTATAGCCCGTTGTTATAATTCAAAGGTCAAATTCAGGGCTTTTCAGCTCAGTGACTTGGTGCTCAGGCAAAACATTGGAACAACCACTCGGTCGTTGGATCCTAACTGGGAAGGCCCGTATCGAGTCATCGAGATTGCTCGACCAGGTACATATTATCTGGAAGACATGCGAGGAAGACCCCTACGTCGCCCTTGGCACATGGAACATTTACTCTGATATTTTTAATAAAGCATGTGAATATTGGACAATTCCTAAATAAAGACGATCTCTTTCATTCTAGTTGTTCAGCTAGGAAATCTACATCTTGGTCGCTACTCCATTTTTTGGACCTGAATAGCCTAGAAGAGAATATAAACATTCTCTTGACTAAGTCTTCTGCTCACGGCAGAGCCAAAGACTCAATTGATAGGCCAACCTATCACTATGCGGACATGGTTGCCAAGACCTCCCTAATTGAACCCAACTCATTTTCATGAGTTGAGTAAAACATTCTAGCATGAGTTGACTAAGTCCTCTGCTCACCGCAGGGCCAAAGACTCAATTGATAGGCCAGCCTATCTCTATGCAGAAAGCTGGCACTCATAAATGCACGCTCAATAATATACGACTTCTCCTCCGAAGATAGGCGGTTACATATACAGACAAGCCCTTCGTGTAGCTCGTCAACACTAAGGACTTGGGGGCATCTGTTGTAGAATAAAGTTGGTCGTCGAAGAAGTATAAAAGATATGCAACCAGCGAGCGTCTCTCCATAAAAGTCGCGACCAAACCATTTGACTAGCGAGCCTTCCTGCTCACATCTTGTATATCACTTAGACCTGCGACCGCCCATACATTCCCGTTGTGCGAGCAACTCTGCTCTTGGTCGACAAACGAGGCCATCTATGAGTGCGAGCAGCTCTGCTCTTGGTCGTTGAGTGGGGAGACCCCCTGTTTTGTGAGCAGCTCCCGTCATATGAGCGGCTCCCGTATATGAGCAGCTCCCATCATATGAGCAGCCCACGTATGTGAGCAGCTCTCGTCATATGAGCAGCTCCCGTCAGATGAGCAGCTCCCGTTATGTGAGCAGCTCCCATCATGTGAGCAGCTTCGTCATGTCAACAGCTCCCGTCATGTGAGCAGCCCCTATTATTCGAGCAGCCCTGGTCTCTGGTCTCTGGCAGGGACGTCCCTCGTCTCATAGTACCAGCAACCCATATAGGCCGATTTTGGCTTGTTTCTATTCGTAGCTCCGAACACTCCACCAAAAGACATAATCAGCTAGATGTCTAGAGTGGTTAGGCCATCCCCTTATCTAAGGATTAACAAGATAAGCACCTTATCCCCTGAAACCAGCAGTGATCTTAACGGCTTACGTAACAGACTGGATCACCCGAATCTATATAAATAGATGGCCCCAGAGATGATAAAGGTACACAATCTCTAAGCCTACATTTCACGCTTCATCTTACTATCAAGTCACCGCTAACTTAAGCTTTGGAGGGCCAACGGCCAAGCGCCGGCCACCCTTAGTCTTCTTCTTTGACTTTCAGGTCTAGAGGGGAGCTTGCCTAAAGGAGGGTGAACGCTTAGAGGAGCCTGTTACGAAAATTTGACGTCAACACTTTAATTATTATTTTTCTTAAGTTACTGTTTTAACATAAATTCTCTCAATTGAATCTCTTAATTATTGCAATCCTAGTTGCTGGAATAGCTTAGAAGTTGTTTTCTAATTCCCTGTGGATCGACCTCGGTCTTACCGAGATTTATTACTGCATCGCAGCCTTGCACTTGAAGCGAGCGAACAGTCACTCCTATTATTGCTTCCTCGATGGTTATTCTGACTACAACAAAATTGAGATAGCCCTGGAAGACCAAGAGAAGACTACATTTACATGCCCGTTTGGCACTTCGCATATCGAAGGATGCCATTCAGACTATGTAATGCACCTGCCACATTCCAACGATGCACGTTGAGTATTTTTTCAGACATGGTGGGTGTTGAACCTCCAATTTATACATTTGCCAACCCATTACATCACATTATATGCATGGTTTTCATGTTTAAAAGGCCCATTTAATGCATGTTCTGTGATTGTAGGAATGAGAGTGAACTTCACCGAATTGGAGACCAAAAGACCATGTTTAGGAGCCTTTGATGAAGGCCCAATGTGGACCAAAGAAAGAAGAAAGCAAAGAGAGAGGAAGGAGAGAAGAAAAGAAAGAAGAAAAAAATGCAGAAACTAGGTCCGACCGGTCTAGACCGGTTGGCTACAATCCCTAGACACCTGCAAGATAGGCTAGACCGGTCAAGACCGGTCGGCCAGCCTATCCGACCGGTTAAGACCGGTCGGCCATGCAATTTTACACTTCCAGATTCCAAACAGCAGACTATTCCCGTGTCTGATTTTTCGGACCAGTTTTCTGGGCCTATCTTGATGATATTTGGAAATCCAACACATCCATGTTGAAGAGGAGCTCGATGTCGAAATAACCCAAGTTGTTTTGTGTCGATCGGAGCTACGGATTGATCGTGGCGGCCAAAACAATACGAACTGTCCAGAAAGTTCCAGATTCCGCCTACTCCACTCTGGGCCGGTCCAGGTGACCCATCATTGATGATATGAAGAATCTACTTTGACCATATTTTAGACAACATACATATATGAATAACCACAAAAGTTTCAGATCAAAAGGATGTGTGGTTTGATCGTACCGATTGAAGAAAGATGGACCATCCAGAAAGATCCAACTGCGCAGACTTTATAAAAGGCCTGAGTGTTCTAATTTTCGCACCTAATTCTGGAATTATTTTTGGACAATCTAATCCATCTATCATGTAGAGGAGGAATTTTTCTACCAATGTTGAAAATTTGAGATCAATCCGACCTCTGTACACTCCGGAGCGTTGAAAGCAAGATGACTGGTTCTGAAGGTACCCGAATTGCCCGATTTTGAGAGGCGGTCGATGATCTGATTGGTGGGCCCATTCAGAAGATAATTTTGGAAATCTAAATCATCTATGAGGAAGATCACATTACAAGGAAGCTACAAATCAAATTTGAAGGCAATCCGACCATTGGTTAAGCCTGTACGAAGCGAAACAAAATCTGTTTTGTTGCAGTACTCTTGCTGTATTATAAAAGGAGGTGCTCTCTTCTATTCCAAATCAGTCAAGGACGTGGGAAGCAAGGAGGTTAAGTCCTAGGAGGCTACCTAGCCTCCTACAGCTAGTTTTTCTTCCTTTTCTTAGTTCTAGTTCTAGTTTTAATATGCTTTTCCTTAGCTAGCCTCTTAGCTAGAGCTAGAGGTGAAATTTGTAGTTGGTTTCAATGTTTTAATTCTTTTATTTCAAGTACCCTTTACTTTGATTTTGGATTTTCAAGTTCTAGTTGAATAAAGTTTGGTTTTTTAGAAGTTTTTTTAGAGTTTGTGTACTCCGGACATGAGTTCCTTGCAATTCTCTGAGATTACCATGATTGGGTTGTTTGAATTTGAATTGTAGTAACCCTTGAGCATGCCATAGTCCATAGGCATGGCTGTTACTCCGAAGGCTACAAGTTTAAGTTCATGTGCTTAATTATAACTAGAAATCTGATTTCCAGATTGAAGTGGGACTGTTTGTGCTTGAATGTTATATTCTCCAATTAGATGAGAGATAGGACTTTGATTCTAATTGTGTTGTGCTTGGATGAATGAATTGGCATTGGACGACTGCAAGTAGATCCTTGATGCTCTAGTTCTTCTTATTCTCAGATTTTCCTATTTCATGTGAAAAACTACTTTCTTAAACTTCTTAGATTCTAGTTTTTAGAGTACTTGGAATTGTTTACCTCTTTCCCTGTGGATCGACTGTTGAACCTCCAATTTATATATTGCATTGCCCATTACACTACATGGTTTGCATGATTTTCATGGTTTAAAGGCCCACCTAACATATGTTTTGTGATTATAGGGATGAGAGCGGACTTCATTCAATTACGAGACAAAAGAATGCATTTGAAGCTATTGCATGAAGTCCTAAGATGGACCAAAGAATGAAGGACAAAAGAAAATCGAAGAAAGAAGAAAAAGAAGAGAAGAAAAGAAGGAAAGAAAACAATGTGAAGAAGGCTGACCGGTCTTGACCGGTCAGCCACAGTTGCTGATCAAAAGGGAGAACAGGCCGACTGGTCTTGACCGGTCGGCCATACACACTGGAAGCTGGAAAGCACAGTCCGACCGGTCACGATCGGTCGGTTGTATACGCTGGATGATGAACAACTTGGTCCGACCGGTCATGACCGGTCGGCCACAGTTGCTGGAACAATGGACAGCCAGTCCGATCGGTCATGACCGGTCGGCTGTACTCCCTGGAATGCTTAGAAAATCAGTCCGATCGGTCACGACCGGTCGGCTCTGCGTAAGGAAAGTCCTTTCTAATTTAGGACTCCGAAAAACACTGCGCAATGCGTAGTCTTTTGCAGAATCAGACGCAAGCGAGGTTGCTTGCTATAAAAGGACACCTAGGGGTTCTTCCTAGGGTATCAGAGAAGCTAAGGAACGTGAGTTTGGAGAGTGAAGGTGATTGTGGAGCGGCTGCAACTCTCCTATTCGGGTTTTTCTATTTTTATGCTTTATTTCAGATTTTTAGTTGTAGCATGACAATGCTCGGCTAAAACCTCTCAGCTAAGGCTGAGAGGTGAAGCTTGTAGCTAATTCTATGTTGGTTTAAGTTTAATTCAAGTAATTTACATTCAAGTTTGGATTTTTGCATGGTTTAGTTCCAAATAATGGTAGTTTGAGATGTTTTATCTGAGTTTATGTGCTCCGGACATGAATTCCTTTTAATTCTTTGAGATTATCATGTTTGTTTATCTAAATTCGGATTATAGTAATCCTTGAGCAGGCCATAGTCCAGAGGCATGGCTGTTACTCCGCAGGCTATGGTTTTGAGTTTAGTATTGATTTTATTGGACTAGAACTTGGAAGTTCAACTTGAATGTGATGGAATGTGTGTGAATGCTTTATTCTCCAACTAGATGAGAGATAGGACTTCAAATCTAGTTGTGTTTTCTACTTGGATTGACTGAATTGACATAGGATTGCTACAAGGATCCTTGAAAGCCTTAGTACTTTATATCTCTGATTTTTCATTAAGTTCCTGTTTTAAATAAACACTCAATTAAATGTGATTTCTATTAAAAACTGAGTTGCTGGAGTGATTTGGGAGCTGTTACTATTTTCCTGTGGATCGACCTCGGTCTTACCGAGTTTTTATTACTACATCGCAGCCTTACACTTGAGGCGAGCGAACAAGTTTTTGGCGCCGCTGCCGGGGAATTAGATAACGGTTTTCGAATAGTTTCAGTGGCTGTAGAAGTAGCAGTAGATAGTTTTTTTGATTTTCTTAGAACTAACAAGTTTTTCTGTTTTGTAGGAATTTTTCTCTAGTTCAAGCGCATCAGGTGATACCTTTCTAACTTAGCTTCTGCAGAATTTTTTTAGATTAGTTTCAGATTCCAGTTTTCTAGGATAGGATTAGTTTCAGTTTCTGGCTGAGTGGTTTATGTCCCGTTGGGAACGTAATCACTCAAATCGTCTCCAATCTGAAGGTGGATTAGTTGGACCATTGTCAGTCCATAGACGAGTCAGGAATTATCAAGAGCATTGTGAAAATTTGGGGAATATTGATCAAACACCTGTAAGGAATCCTCCCCCCCCCCCCTACTCCAACTACAAACGCAAATCAGGAAGGAGTAGGAGAGAATGAGGTACATAATGTTCCTCCAATGAGATCACTACGGGATTACCTACAACCTGCCCGTGCAATTACACCTTCTTGCATAGTTCTACCAGCTAACGGTGGGACCCTTGACATAAAACCGGGTGTAATTCAACTTTTACCTAAATTCCATGGGCTAGACTCTGACCGCCCATACTTACACTTGCAAGAATTCGAAGAAGTGTTGGCCACCTTGCATTATCCCAATGTTTCTGAGGATACAATCAGACTTAAACTCTTTCCCTTCACTTTGAAAGAAAGAGCCAAAGATTGGCTTCACTCTCTTAGACCACATTCGATTGGGTCATGGGTTGAGATGAACCGGGAATTCCTGAAAAAGTTCTTCCCAGCTCATAAAACAAACACTCTTCGAAGGGCCATAATGAATTTTTCGGCTAAAGAAGGTGAATCTTTTTTTCAATGTTGGGAAAGATTTAAGGAACTCCTACTTGCTTGCCCACATCATGGCTATGAGAGTTGGCGAGTTATAAATTTTCTCAATGATGGATTAAGTTCCAATATGCGCCAATTTGTGGAAATGATGTGCAATGGTGAGTTTATGAGTAAAAATCCAGATGAGGCTTGGAGTTACTTGGACATGTTGGCTGAAAACGCCCAATCTTGGGATACCTCGGATAAACCCAAGAACCCCAAGCCCACTCAAGAGAAAGGAGGGATCTATGTCCTTAAAGAGGAAGACGACGTGAATGCAAGGATAGCCAACCTCACAAGGAAGTTTGAGGCCATGGAACTTAGCAAAAGTGGAGTTCCCAAGTCCAAGGAAGCTGTTGAAACCACATGTGGGATTTGCCTCACCGACTTACACGCTATGCAAGATTGTCCCACAATTCCTGCATTTAAGGAAGTGCTACAAGAGACAGCCAATGCCACATATGGTTATCAACGGCCCTTCAATGGACCGGTAGGTAATACGTACAATGAGAGTTGGAAGAACCACCCAAATTTCAGTTGGAAGAATGCTCCTACGGGCAATCCTACCAACTCCCAAAGAGGGCCACCCATGCAAAATATGGCCCCACCTCAATTCTCATTGGAGGATACCTTGAGAGCGTTTATGCAAGGGCAAGCGCAAATAAATGAATCGAATCAGCAAATGTTCCAAGAGCTTAAAGTCTCGGTTGATGAGATTAAGGGACGCTTGAATGCTAGGGAAGGGACTTTTCCGGCCCAACCTCAGCCCAATCCAAAGCAAGTACATGAAGTAAGCATCCCTAATTCTTCCAACCAAAACATGGAGCAAGCTAAATCCATTACCACCCATATAAGTGGTAAACAAATTGACAAAACTATTCCGGTGAAGGCCAATGAGCCTAATGATCCGGTAAATTCTGAGGATGAAGATGGATCTAACTTAGCCCCACAACAACCGGAACGCATTTACAAGCCCGTAGCACCATTCCCTTCGAGATTGGTTGCCCCAAAATCTCTCCCAAATTCTCAAGATATTCTAGAGATTTTCAGACAAGTCAAGATCAATATCCCTTTGCTTGATGCCATCAAACAAATTCCCTCTTATGCCAAGTTTCTAAAAGACCTATGCACAACAAAACGCAAATATAATGTGCAGCAAAAGGCCTTCTTAACAGAGCAAGTGAGTGCCATCCTCACTCAAAAGACCCCCCCAAAATTCAAAGATCCCGGTAGTCCCACCGTCTCATGTATCATTGGAGACTACCGGATTGAACGTGCCTTGTTAGACTTGGGGGCGAGTGTGAACTTGATCCCATACTCGGTATATAAGCAATTGGGTCTTGGTGAATTAAAACCCACCAAAACCACATTGCAACTCGCTGATAGATCTATCCGTGTACCGAGGGGGATAGTTGAGGATGTTCTAGTCCAAGTTGACAAATTCTACTACCCGGTAGATTTTATAGTCTTGGACACACAACCAGTTTTGGACGCTAGCACCCAAATACCGGTAATCCTAGGCCGCCCATTCCTTGCCACATCAAACGCAATCATCAATTGCCGGAATGGGGTGATGCAACTATCTTTTGGAAACATGACACTAGAGGTGAATGTGTTTCACTTGGGCAAAAGACATAGGGATGTCGATGATGATGAGTTCTTCGATGTGAACATGCTCGAAACTTTTGAAGAAGAAGAACTCCTCCAACTTGAACCACTAGAAAGCTTGGAGACATGCTTATCACATTTCATGGATTCTGAAGATCCCATCATTAGTGAGATTGTGCAGGCATTAAATATAGAAAGATCGGTGGTAGATATTAGCCGGTGGAGGCCCCATTTTGAGAAATTACCACCAACCACATCAAGGCCTCTACCGTCTAACATCAAACCACCAAAGCTTGACCTCAAACCATTGCCATCGGAGCTTAAATACGTATATTTGGGTCAAGAGGAAACTTTCCCAGTTGTCATTGCCTCCCACCTTGAGAAGGACCAAGAGCTCAAGTTGATTGAGTTACTCAAAGAACATAGGGAAGCCATAGGTTGGACAATAGCAGATCTCAAAGGGATAGATCCTTCGGTTTGCACTCACCGAATACACCTTGAAGAAAATGCAAAAACGACTAGACAACCTCAAAGACGGCTAAATCCAAACATGATGGAGGTTGTCAAAGCCGAGGTGTTGAAGCTATTGGATGTGGGTATTATCTACCCCATCTCAGATAGCCAATGGGTGAGTCCTACCCAAGTTGTCCCCAAGAAATTCGGTATTACCATCATTGAGAACGCCAACAACGAACTTATACCGACGAGGGTGACAACCGGTTGGCGTATGTGCATTGATTATAGGAAGCTCAATACAGTTACTAGGAAAGACCACTTCCCTCTCCCATTTATGGATCAAATTTTGGAGAGGTTGGCAGGTCATCCCTATTATTGCTTCCTAGATGGCTATTCCAGATACAACCAAATTGTGATAGCTCCAGAAGACCAAGAGAAAACCACATTTACATGCCCGTTTGGTACCTTCGCTTACCGAAGGATGCCATTCGGGTTATGCAATGCACCTGCCACATTCCAACGATGCATGTTGAGTATTTTCTCGGACATGGTGGGTGAGTTTCTTGAGGTATTCATGGATGACTTTTCTGTTTTTGGTTGTACATTTGATGAGTGTCTCGAGCACTTGAAGTTGGTCTTGATGAGGTGTGAGGAAAAGCAACTTGTATTAAACTGGGAAAAGTGCCATTAAATGGTACAAAGAGGAATAGTCCTTGGACACATCATCTTGTCCAATGGAATAGAGGTAGACCGGGCGAAAATTGACATAATTTCCAATCTACCACCACCCAAAAGCATACGCGACGTGCGGTCCTCCCTTGGACACGCTGGTTTCTATCGAAGGTTTATAAAGGACTTTAGTCACATCTCAAGGCCTTTATGCAACCTTCTACAAAAGGAGAACCAATTTGAGTGGAGTGCCGAATGTCAATTAGCTTTTTCAAAGCTAAAAGACATGTTGACAACTGCTCCTATCATGCAACCACCAGATTGGTCCATTCCTTTTGAGTTGATGTGCGATGCAAGCGATTTTGCTATTGGGGCGGTGTTAGGCCAAAAGAAGGATAAAAAGCCCCATGTCATCTACTACGCCAGTAGGACCTTGAATCCTGCCCAAGTCAATTATTCGACTACGGAGAAAGAGCTCCTAGCTGTCATTTTTGCCTTGGACAAATTCAGGCCATACTTAAAAGGATCCAAAGTTATTGTTTCACGGATCATGCGGCGCTGAAATACCTTCTTTCTAAGAAGGATGCTAAGCCCCGTTTGCTAAGATGGATCCTACTCCTTCAAGAATTCGACTTGGAGATTAAAGATAAGAAGGGGGTAGAAAATGTGGTGGCGGATCATCTATCCCGCCTAGTCCTACCAAATTCCATTGACGAGTCACCTATTGAGGACTCATTCCCTGATGTGCAACTCTTTGTTGCTATGCATCCACCATGGTACGCTGATATAGCTAATTATCTTTCCACAGGTGCGATGCCGACTCATTGGACTGCGCAAGACAAACGTAAATTTCTAAGGGAAGTGCGCAGATTTTTCTGGGATGAACCTCTATTGTTTAAATATTGCCCAGACCAAATTATAAGGAGATGCGTCCCCGATGATGAACACAATTCAGTCATCTCCTTTTGTCATGATCAAGCATGTGGGGGTCATTTTTCAGCCAAGAAAACAACTGCAAAAATTCTGCAGTGTGGTTTTTATTGGCCCACGTTATTTAAGGACACCCACGAGTTTTGTAAAGCGTGCGAGCGCTGCCAGAAGCTAGGAGGATTATCCCGTCGAAATATGATGCCTCTTACCCCAATTCAACATCTTGAAGTCTTTGACTGTTGGGGCATCGATTTCATGGGACCATTCCCCTCATCTTTTGGACATGTCTATATTCTGCTTGCCGTAGACTATGTGTCTAAATGGATAGAGGCTATCCCATGTAGAACCAACGATTATCGTACGGTTCTCAAGTTCCTCAAAGAAAACATACTTTCTAGATTTGGGACGCCTCGAGCCATTATTAGTGATGGTGGTTCTCACTTTTGCAATAGACCTTTTGAAACTTTGATGAAAAAATATGGTATTAGGCACAAAGTGAGTACCCCATACCACCCACAAACAAGTGGGCAAGCTGAAATCTCCAATAGGGAAATCAAGCAGATTTTGGAAAAGACGGTGAGACCGGATCGCAAGGATTAGTCCCTAAGATTAGATGATGCACTTTGGGCTCATCATAATGCCTACAAGACACCCATTGGAATGTCCCCTTATAGACTTGTCTATGGGAAAGCTTGCCACTTGCCTGTGGAGATAGAACACAAAGCCTATTGGGCAATTCGGGCTCTAAATTTTGACATTGACAAGGCTAGCTCGCTTCGCAAACTTCAATTAAATGAGCTTGATGAGATCCGGAACGATGCATATGAGAATTCGAGAATTTACAAGAGCAAGATGAAGGCCTTTCATGACAAGCACATCTTAAGGAAATCTTTCCATGAAGGACAGAAAGTGCTCTTGTATAATGCCCAACTTCATCTTTTTCCGGGAAAATTACGATCTCGATGGACCGGCCCATATATTGTCAAAGAAGTTTTTCCTCATGGGGCTGTTGAGATTGAGAATGCAGCGAATGGTGACTGTTTCAAAGTTAATGGACAACGCCTTAAACCATTTGTTGAAAAATTTGATTCAGAGGACATGTCCATCTCCCTGAATGATCCTGTCTATCAGGATGATTGATCTCCTAGTTTGATGGAGGTATAGCATAGGTAGGTATAGTTTTGTTTTACTATTTTAATAGGTTTTAGTTGTTCGGTTGGAGAATTCCATGATCGCTTTCTCAGGTACTATTGATTCTCACTCTCTCATTGTTTACCATTGCTCTCATGTTCATGCTAATTGACTATCTTTTTACATTGAGGACAATGCAAGATTTGGTTGGGGGGTGAGATGAGATTCTTCATCTAGCATATTGCAACATTTCGAGCTTCATATGCACAAATTTTTTTGAATTTTCTAACATCTCAAAACTCTTTTAGAAAATCTTGTTTCTATACATTTGAGATGCTATGAGTATAAGAAGAGGAGATATGAAGGGTGTGATGTTGTAGTTTTGAATTTCTCCCAACATAATGGTTTTATATGTTAGTTCCCCTATTGTTATGATTGATAGAAAATTTGAACACCTTTGCACCAAGTTCACATTCCACGATTTTCATGAGTGACGGGTTTATGTGATTTGTGGATTAGCTAGACTTTAATTTAAAGGTGTTGAGTAGCCAAGCCGGGGTATTTTGTCCATCCTTGTCCATGGGAAAATAACGGAAGCTACGGATTTCTAAAAATCCTATCTAATTTAAAAGAAAAAGAAAAGAAAGGATGAAATCGGGAAGGAAAGAAAAATGGTGGAAAATTCCTAAAAGGGTTACCTATTACCAACCGGGGGATGGTCGAACCGTAACCAAAGCCGGAAATGGGACGTAGTGTGAAAGCCGTCGGAAGGACGGTAAGGCAAATTCCTGTCATAGGCTTGCTGTTGCTCTGTGCACTTTAAAATCATTGGTTTATCTAATCTATGAAGAAGATGATCCCAGGAACTCATGAGATGAACTTTCACTATGCACACTAGGTTGAATTTGTTCGAATTCTTCTATTTATCACTCAGTCAGCGGGAACTTCATGTAAACACTTCTTCTGTTTTGAGAGTCCAAGGTTCAGCTTCTATCACCTAATTTCTCCAAATTTGATACTTGTACATCTTGGAGTGGGTAGAATCATGGTTTCTGGAATAGAGTTGGGTTAGGAGGTTTGAAATTGTTTTCACGCATGTTTTGCTCGGGACTAGCAAAAAGCTGGTTGGGGGGTGTGTTGAACCTCCAATTTATATATTGCATTGCCCATTACACTACATGGTTTGCATGATTTTCATGGTTTAAAGGCCCACCTAACATATGTTTTGTGATTATAGGGATGAGAGCGGACTTCATTCAATTACGAGACAAAAGAATGCATTTGAAGCTATTGCATGAAGTCCTAAGATGGACCAAAGAATGAAGGACGAAAGAAAATCGAAGAAAGAAGAAAAAGAAGAGAAGAAAAGAAGGAAAGAAAACAATGTGAAGAAGGCTGACCGGTCTTGACCGGTCAGCCACAGTTGCTGATCAAAAGGGAGAACAGGCCGACTGGTCTTGACCGGTCGGCCATACACACTGGAAGCTGGAAAGCACAGTCCGACCGGTCACGATCGGTCGGTTGTATACGCTGGATGATGAACAACTTGGTCCGACCGGTCATGACCGGTCGGCCACAGTTGCTGGAACAATGGACAGCCAGTCCGATCGGTCATGACCGGTCGGCTGTACTCCCTGGAATGCTTAGAAAATCAGTCCGATCGGTCACGACCGGTCGGCTCTGCGTAAGGAAAGTCCTTTCTAATTTAGGACTCCGAAAAACACTGCGCAATGCGTAGTCTTTCGCAGAATCAGACGTAAGCGAGGTTGCTTGCTATAAAAGGACACCTAGGGGTTCTTCCTAGGGTATCAGAGAAGCTAAGGAACGTGAGTTTGGAGAGTGAAGGCGATTGTGGAGCGGCTGCAACTCTCCTATTCGGGTTTTTCTATTTTTATGCTTTATTTCAGGGTTTTTAGTTGTAGCATGACAATGCTCGGCTAAAACCTCTCAGCTAAGGCTGAGAGGTGAAGCTTGTAGCTAATTCTATGTTGGTTTAAGTTTAATTCAAGTAATTTACATTCAAGTTTGGATTTTTGCATGGTTTAGTTCCAAATAATGGTAGTTTGAGATGTTTTATCTGAGTTTATGTGCTCCGGACATGAATTCCTTTTAATTCTCTGAGATTATCATGTTTGTTTATCTAAATTCGGATTATAGTAATCCTTGAGCAGGCCATAGTCCAGAGGCATGGCTGTTACTCCGCAGGCTATGGTTTTGAGTTTAGTATTGATTTTATTGGACTAGAACTTGGAAGTTCAACTTGAATGTGATGGAATGTGTGTGAATGCTTTATTCTCCAACTAGATGAGAGATAGGACTTCAAATCTAGTTGTGTTTTCTACTTGGATTGACTGAATTGACATAGGATTGCTACAAGTGGATCCTTGAAAGCCTTAGTACTTTATATCTCTGATTTTTCATTAAGTTCCTGTTTTAAATAAACACTCAATTAAATCTGATTTCTATTAAAAACTGAGTTGCTGGAGTGATTTGGGAGCTGTTACTATTTCCCTGTGGATCGACCTCGGTCTTACCGAGTTTTTATTACTACATCGCAGCCTTACACTTGAGGCGAGCGAACATCGACCTCGGTCTTACCGAGATTTATTACTACATCGCAGCCTTACACTTGAGGCGAGCGAACAGTGGGTGAGTTTCTTGAGGTATTCATGGATAATTTATTTGTTTCCGGTTGTACTTTCGAGGAGTGCTTAAATCACTTGAAGTTGGTCTTAACAAGGTACGAGGAGAAGAACCTTGTCTTAAATTGGAAAAAGTGCCATTTCATGGTACAAAGAGGAATAGTCCTTGGACATATCATCTCGTCCAATGGAATAGAGGTAGACCAGGCCAAAATCGATATAATTTCCAATCTACCACCACCCAAAAGCATACGTGATATGTGGTCCTTCCTTGGACACGTCGGCTTTTATAGAATGTTCATAAAGGATTTCAGCCATATCTTTAGGCCCTTACGTAACCTTCTCCAAAAGAAGAATCAATTTTAGTGGAGTGCCGAATGTCAATTAGCTTTTTAAAAGCTAAAAGACATGTTGACAACCGCTCCTATCATGCAACCACTGGATTGGTCCGTACCTTTTGAGTTGATGTGCAATGCGAGCGATTATGCTATTGGGACGGTGTTAGGCCAAAAGAAGGATAAGAAGGCCCACGTTATCTACTATGTAAGTAGGACCTTGAATCCCTCCCAAGTCAATTACTCAACTACAGAAAAGGAGCTTCTAGCCGTCATTTTTGCCTTGGATAAATTCAGGCCTTACTTAATAGGATCCATGGTCATTGTTTACACAGATCATGCGGCAGTGAAACACCTTCTTTCTAAGAAGGATGCTAAGCGCCGTTTGCTTAGATGGATCCTACTCTTTCAAGAATTTGATTTGGAGATCAAGGACAAGAAGGGAGTAGAGAATGTGGTGACGGATCATCTATCCCGCCTAGTCCTATCCAATTTCATTGACGAGTCACCTATTGAGGACTCATTCCCTGATGAGCAACTCTTTGTTGCTATGCATCCACCATGGTATGCTGATGTTGTAGGATAAAGTTGGTCGTCGAGAGATGCGATCAGAGCGTGGTCGCCGAAAGGGGTCGCATCTCAACATGTGAGCAGCTTGGCTCGTGGTCGTCGAAAGGGGTTGCATCTCAACATGTGAGCAGTTACATCTGAGCCTAAGCATCCTCCGCCTTTATAGTACCAGCAGCCCATATAAACCCATTTTAGGCTTATCTTTGTTCGTGGCTCTGAACCTTGGGGGATCACCATCAGGGAACGTAATCGACCAGATGTCTAATTGGACCAGGCCATTCTCTTATCTAAGGATCAACAGGATAAACATCTTATCCCCGGAAATCAGCAGTAATCTTGACATCTTGTGTAACAGATTGGATCACTTGGATCTATATAAATGGATGGCCTCATTGATGAGAAAGGTACACAATCTCTAAGATGGTATCCCACTGATTCCTTTTACAACCATGTCCCATCTGACTTAAGCTTCGAAGGGCCAACGGCTGGACGCCGGCCACCCTTAGTTTCCTCTTGTGTTCTTTCAGGTTCGAAAGGAAGCTAGCTTGAAGGAAGGCGAACATTCGGAGGATCTTGTCACCAAATCTGACATAAACAGATTGGCGTCGTCTGTGGGAACCGAGATCGTCAGGATTAGTTGTTCTAGTCATTGATTGAGATCTCCCACCATGCATCCTAAAAAGACGGTTCACCCTTCCACTTCAAGGTAAACGTTGCCTACGCCTGACATTACCGAACCAGTGCCTAACCTCCCTCAAACTGCTTCGATGGGTATCCCCCAGGGAGATCCTAACGTACCATCACAAAACCCATTGTTCGATG